>JZKD02S2032215.1:12965-29169 GCA_000966675.3 Picea glauca
TCATTGCCTCAAGAATCGCTTAACCTTCATGGTTGAGATAAAGCGTAATGACACCCTTCTCTGTACACCCTGGATCTCAACTAGTGTTCCTTCATCGTCGACACAAAGCACCCTTGTTGTGAAACAATCTACCAAAGCTCGATGAGCTTCTAACCAATCCATTCCAATGATTAAGTCATACGCTCTGAGAGCAGTAACGTATACCTTCAACCTGGTAGTACACACTCCCAGGTCTATTATACAATTATCAACACTCGGTCCTACCGCTTGTTTTTCCCCCGAAGCCATCTCGACTTGTTTAAAGTCATCGTGCTCCTAGGCTACCAACCCACTCTTTTCTAATGCAGATGGTGAAATGAAACTATCTGTCGCACCAGAATCAAATAAAATCTTAACATTGATATGATTTAGCGTACCTGACGACTCCACCACTGTGGATTGATGTTCAGCCTGGCGATTATTAACCGTTGTGTAAATCTGGTGGCTGCTACTTGCTCTTCTCATCGGGGACTTTCCTTCTCTATGCACAAATCATGATTGTAACTCTGGGAAGTCATGCTGGTAATGGGGTCCTCCACATCCCCTAACAGGTAATAGGAGATTGAACCTGCACACTGTTATGTGACTATCTCTTAAATGAGTTCCTTCCCCTGGAACCCCTGCCCCTACTAGTTGTTCCCTGAGATGGCCATGGACCTACTTACGTCATTGGCGATGAACGAGATGTTGCACTTGCTACCATTGAAATCCCTACGACTACTGTCCTTGGTGCGACTCTGTTACCATATGGAGGTGGCCTTGAGCCCCCTCCCGCTTATCTCGGTCTAAGTCCATATACTTTCACTAAAATAGTCTAATTAGTCACTTTAATTAGTCGCATCCACTTTCCTTGACACCATTCCTGAGCTAGACACAACTAGCATCTACCAAACTCCTTTAGACTGTCAGTGTGAGGAAAGTAAATCAGAGGAAGTTGTTCCTCCTTCCTTAAGCATGAATTATAAATTTTAATAATTTTAATATAATTAAAATTTAACTCTAATTATAATTAAATATAATTTAACTATAATTTAACTATAATTATAATTAAATATAATTTTAATATAATTTTAATTTAAATTATAGTTTAAATGTGTAAAGACCAAAAATAAACAAGCCTAATAAATTCCATACAACTACACATAACATTTCTAACATAGAATTTCAATTTCAAACATAGAATTTCTTTGAGTGCGTAACTAATTCATTTAGCTTCAAATGAGCATATGATATTTCTGCAGAATTTAACATTTATCAACATCATGAAAATAACTTAACAATTCATAATAAAATACCTGCTTCTCATGCTAATTCCCACCGATATGGTTGTCATTTCCCTGCTGCCTTGTCCAGCCTAATGCACTGACCAAACTCTACCCAAACCGACTAACCACCCAGCCAGTGAGGAGCATCCTGTTCGGCTCCCTAGTTCCAGGATACCGAAAGGAATCTTGGCCCACGTGCCCAAAACCCCCAGCAACCCGGTGCCCCCTGCAATGGTTCACCCAAAAACCAAACTACTCAAACCATCTAATATCCCACAGAAAATCCTCCTGCCCTCCCAATGCTCCCTCAAAAAAATGCTTCCTCCCCAAAATAATCCTCCCCTTTTCCCTTAGGACTCTTCCATCATATTCCCCCTTCACCGACTCTCATCCCCCTCATTAATTTCTTTATCTCCTCCTTTATTACTTTATCCCCTTATTTATTGTCTTATCCCCTCCATTTAATGTTTCTTTCCCCCCCTTCATACGTAAGTCTTTAATTAAATAAACTAAAATTATTAAGCCCCTTTTTTCTCAAATATTTAATGAATCTATTAATTATTCAATTAATCATTGACAGGTGTGAACAATTAATTAATTAATTAATATTATTAAGAAATAATTATTGTTTAACTCAACATATTAGGACAGTCAGATTATCAAATTAATTAAAATTAACAATCCCTATGCATTTATTCAACCAGGGTTGTTACATGAACTTTCCAGAGAGGGGAAAAAGAAGTGGAAAGGAGGGGACGATAATAATATGACAACCACTGCACATTAGTGTCATGATCCCAAAAACCATTGTAACCATTGCAATATCAATGGGCACACCGAGGAAAAGTGTTGGAAACTACATCCAAAATTGAACCCAAAGAATCAGAAGAAGGAAGAAAAGAAAAAGAATCTTCTAGCCACGAATTTGAGAAATCAAGTTGAAATAAGATCTAATGTGGATAAGAAGATTGTCTGCACATCAATGTAGAGGGAGGTGAATCTAAGTAGCCTTCATCACTAGGAAGAGAAGGAGATGAACAAGCTCTTCCACATAAATATTCAAGTCAAGAAGACCAAGATAGATGATCTATTCAACGCTAGTTCACAAGATAATCTCATATCAGTGGATTTGGTCAACAATCTTGGATTGGAGGCTCACAATAATCCTAGCCCTTATCCATTGGGTTGGTTATTTACAAGGATACATATATCAAGGTAATGGAACGATGCAAGATTAAATTTGTTGTAAGTGTTGATTTTATTGATGAAGTAGAATTGGACGTAGTACCCCTTGATGTATGTGGAGTAGTGTTTGTAAGCCCTTATATGTATATGAGAGATGCAATACTCATCTAGAGAGACAACCAACATTGACTAATCAAATATGGGAATTCCTATATCATCAATGCGCATAAATGCAAGTCAATTATTTCACTGGTAAGTGCCAACCAAGCCAAGAAATTTATTAATTCAAGTAGGGAATATGTTTTACTTTTCTTAAGATAAAATCAGATCGAAGATGAGTCAATAAGATTAAATACATTCCTGGGTGTACTAAAGAAAAGAAACATTATTTGGAGGATTTTCCACAGGCATACAAAGGAGTGTTTCATGATCCTAAAGGGATACCACCCAAGAGGGAAGTGGAGAATGAAATGTAGTTATTTCTAGACTCCCCATTGTTGAATTTTGGGTTGTATATATAGTCTGTTCTAGAAGAAAATGAAGTGAATAAGCGTTTGCAACAACTATTGGAGAAGGGTGTGATTCATACAAGCATCTCACCTTATGATACCCTCTACCCAGGATTGATGATATGTTATATTAGTTGCACCATGCAAAATATTTCACCAAGTTGGATCTCAAATCACGATACCACCAAGTACGTGTCAATGAACAAGACCCTTGGAAGACTTTCTTCAAGACAAGGTAATGCGTGTATGAATGGTTGGTCATGTCATTTGGTTTATGTAATGCACCAACTACATTTATGAGACTAATGAATGATGTATTATTCCCATATATAGATTGTTAAAGTCTATTTGGATGATATACGAGTTTATAGTGCTACTAGGAGGAGCACATATCACATCTCATGTATGTGTTAGAGACTCTAAAGAAGCAGTAGCTATTGGCTAGCCTCAAGAAATGTGATTTTGCTCAATAGTATTTGGTGTATTTTGGGTGTGTGATCAGTGGAGGGGAGAGCAATATAGATCTCGTAAATATGGAGGTCATCATGAAATGAACAATTCCTACAAATGTCACTAAAGCTAGGAGTTTTTTTATGGAAGCAAAGTACTTGCATAATTTCATAACTTCATTTTTAGCAATAGCTGCACCACTCCATGTCATAATAACAAGTGGTAAGAATTTCCAATGGGGGGAGAATAAGAAGAAGGATTTCAATGAGATAAAAATGAATCTCAATCAAGAACCAGTTCTTGCATTACCAAACTTGAAAAATCCTTTCTAAGTGGAGACATATGCAAGTGTGTATGACATGGGATAAATTTTGATGCAAGGAGGAAGGCATGTATGCTATTATTTTGAAATATTTCATGGGGTAGTTCTCAACTACCCTACCTATGATAAGGAACTATATTTCCCTAGTTCAAGCCATTGAAGAGTGGGAGCATTATCTTATGGGAAAGGAGACCATCATCCACATAGATCACCAACCTATAAAATATTTGTAGGCCCATAGTAAGCTACAACAAACAAGACATTACAAGTGCATGGGGTTTTTACAACAATTTCATCTAGTCATCAAGTATAAGAAGGGAAACAAAAACAAGTCAGCAAACATGATTTCAAGGCCACCCACATCCAATATTACAAATTTAAGAACTCTAATGCACATGGAGCCTTTTATGCATTATGCATAGAGAGAGGCATACACAAAATATGAGGACTTCAAGGAGGTGTTTCAACAACTACAAGGACAAATTCATATAAAATAAGGTGACAACAAGGCTAACTATCATTTCCATAATGGTTTACTCTACAAAATTGAAAATCTTTGTGTACCTAAAGGTGAACGACTACAACTTATCAGAGGGGCTCACACGAGCCAAGGTTGCAGGACATTTTGGTGTTGGGAAGAAAGTTGCAAACTTACAGAGGTATGTGTACTAGATCAAAATGAAAGAATATGTAGCATGATGTATTAGAGGATGTATACTTTGTTGTACCAACAAGCCCAATAATAGGAAGCAAGGTCTATACCATCCCTTATCTGTACACACTCGACCTTGGGAAAGCATTTTCATGGATTTTGTGGGAGGTTTACCAACAACTAGGAAGGGACATGACTATCTATTTCTGGTAGTTGACAGGTTCAACAAGATGTGCATTCTCATGCTTTGTAAACATACCATCAAAGGATAGGAAGAAAAAAACATGTTCTTTGAACATGTTTGGGTTCACTTTTGGATACCGATGAGCATCATATCAAATAAGGATACTGTATTTCTTAGTACATTTTGGAATACATTGTGGGAGAAGATGGAAACAAAGTTGTATAGGCCTACAACATTCCATCCACACATAGATGAGAAGACATAAGTAGTCAATAGGACTTTGGTCCAACTTCTAAGGGGTCACAATCAAAAGCATTGAAAGACCTAGGATGCAAATATAACATACATACAACACTCTTATAACAGAGTGGTCCACACTTCTACTGGTGAGTCCCCTTTTCAAACTTGTTTTGTGTATTTGCCTCCTTCTCCCTTGGATGTTGTTTATGGAAAACAAGGAGAAGTGAGGGAAGACACCGTTAGAGAAGCATTAAAAGAAAAGAATGTTGTCAAAAATATTAGGAAAATCCATTTGCAAGTACAAGACATGCTGAAGAAGTCATGGGAAAATTACAATGCTAGACATGATCAACACATAATCGACAAGTCATTCAAAGTGGGAGATATAATTTGGTTACAATTGAATAAGGAAATACTACATGGTTCTTGTAAGAAGATCAAGGTTCTATGGTATGGCCCTTTCAAGATATTGGAGAAGGTGGGAGATAACACCTACAGACTCAATATACCCCCATACATGCACATTTTATCAGTAGTTAATGTGGAGAATATCAAACTATATGAGCCTTCCTTGTTGGATAAGGATGAGGAGCATGTCCTACCTTCCATAGAGGACTTAGCACCATATGCTCAGGTAGAGTTGGCATAGGACACCTTTTTGCAGAAGCAGTCCAAAACTACAAGACATGGGAAACACAACCTTTGGCAGAGTGGGTTGAAAGGACAACTTCTAGGAAGTCAATACTCTAACCCTAGACAACTATCAAGCTATGTTAAATACCGAGCCACTAGGAGGAGAAGGGGTTACATTATTTTTCTTTTTATCTTGTTCCATAGCAGCTGCGAAAAACATATGAGAGTGATATTTTGTGAGTATAACTGAGGAGGAGACATTCTATAGTAGCCATACAAACCACAATGTCAAAGGAAACTCCATAGAGAGTGTATCTTTCTTTGTACTTTCATTTGAAGAAAAGGGAGTAGAGTGACCTCACCTTCTAGTTGGGTTCTCTCCCATATTGGGTTTCCCAAGTTAGATATTGTGTTTATTTGTGGAAGGTATGTGAGTATTTATTTATGTTCTCTATTTTTTCACATTCAAGATATTTCATAAATTTTAAGTGGGAAACCAATAATTAAAGAATCTAATATATAAAGGAAATTAACCTTCACAATAAATATTTCAATATTTAATTAGATATGTTGTGACAAATTGTCCAGCGGAATATCCATGACAATTTATAAATCACCTAGGAAATCATGGGATTTACCATCTAGTACACTTCGACAATATGGAAGTATTTGGTATCCCTAGTGCAGGAGTAACTCGAGTATAAAACTAAGCATACCACTTCCTCCACAAGTTGGATATATTCTACCTTGTGTCCCTAACTACTTCCTTGAACGCCTCGAGCTTGGCTCGAGCTGCTTCGACTTGCTGCTTTGTTGTGGCCTCTTGTTCATTAAACTCCTGGATCATTGTGTCGTTCATTGGTCCTTATAGGCGTTGTTTTGTTGTGAGGTTGACTTGTTCTAGCTATGCTCCTTGGCTCTCGACCTCTGTAAAAAACAAACATGCCTTATCTTTTGTAGGTTTAATTCGTTGAGTGACTTCCATCACTTTTCTATGAAGCATATGGATCTGCTGCTGAGATGTACGTTGTTCATGAGACCTCTTCATTATGTCTACAACTGACAGGGCCTTTATCTGTGCCTGTAGTGTATCTTCATTTGCTTCGCTTCTTGGAGCTACGATTCCAATGCATGTAACTCAGGATTCTCAGTGATGTTTTCATATGTTTGAGCACTCTGATTACTTAGCTTTTTGCAGTTCAAGGAAAGAGATTTTAATCTGTCAATTGCACTGCAGGCAGTGGCTTCCCTTTGGACTCGTACGTCTTGAGGGGTCTCGAGCACAATGCGGAGCTCCAAGTCTGCTATGCACTGCTGGAGCTGATGGATTATGTCTTTGAGTTGTGCCACCTGCTGTGGAACTCGTTCTTTCACCTTTACCTCAGTGACTGTCACAGAGTGAAGTGATCTGTGAACCATTTCCTTAACTTCGATTTTCTCTATGAGCAATTGTTCCTTTTCTTTATGCAGCTAGGAATTTTCTTGATCGAACCTCTCTTGCAGAGTAAGCTTCTCGCATTCAGCAGTACTTCTTTTCTCTAGAAGGTCTTCCTGTGCTTGCGCCAAAGCTTAGGTGGCTTGTGTTGTCTCCTCCTGTGCTCGTCGAAGGTGATATTTGACTATATCAATGATATGGTGGAGTTGAGCTGGCTCATCTCCTATTTCTGGTGTTCCTGCTGATAGAGGCGCAGTAGAAACTACGCGGTTGGACTGTAGTGCATGCTGCACTTCTTGAAGTTCAACCTTGATTTGACTGAACACCTCCTCCTGCTTAGCTTCTTGCTTCTCTACTATCTCCAGTGAAGCATCGTTCAGGGCTGTGACGATGAAGTCGAAGTTTTCTGAAGTGAGGGTGGTCTCAAACTTAGTCCTGGTTTCTTTTGATTTCTTCCTTGAGGAAGGTTTCGGAGGGGAAACCTTCCTTTTCTTCAAGGGGTCCTCCTCGTCTCTAGGCAGTGTAACCTATCCTTTCTTTTGTTCGAATTCTATGCCATCTATATCTTCGTCATCACCTCTTTTCTTAGGTGAGATAGAAGAAGTCTTTGCCGAGGTACTATGAACATCTTGAGATTCTTCATTTTTCTTGGTCTTGCTTGGTCCAGGTGTATCATGTGCTTCTTCTGGACTGTCGATATCAGATAGCTCTGTAGGGTTTGCTGGGATGAGGAGGTTTGCCAACCATTCCTTAGTAATCTCTTCTAAGTCTTCCTCCGTCATCTTGTAGTATGACTACAATTGTTGTTTATTCTCATCAGTGCATGTCATGATATAGATGAAATGGCGGTCCGCACTGAATTTCATCAAGGTTCTAAACCTATTGAGTTTGTTCAAGGTTATACAAGGCTCAGAATGGATAACGATCTTCAATTGGGTGTAATAAGTGTGGAAGATGGCATTTGATTTCCACTGCTTGCTCATGTCACTGGAGTACCACAAACATACTGAACTTCGTGACCAGTGGTTCAAAGGGCTCGATGTCCGGGAAGTTCACACCTTCCAGCATATCCCATGCAAAGAAAATGATTAATATGAGAAGCCAACTGAAGTGGAACTCATATCCTTGGTCTTTTGCTTCCCTATAGTCTAGTTCTAACTAGTTCACCAAGTACTTCACCCAATTCATGTGTAGGCCCTCCACGCACTTCCCTACGAGGTCGACTACAAATCCGGTTACTTGGGTGGGACGGTTCTTGCGAACTAATTTCCATGCAATCATTTGACAGGCTAGGCACATTGCTCTGCTCTAGATAGAGGCTACCTTGTATCCTCACGTGCTCTTCTCTACATCTCCATAAGTATCCTTTATCCTCTGGTTGAGAGTGCGATCTGTGGTCTTTCCGGGGTAGAAATCTTGTGGGTCAGGGCCTTGCATGCTTATCACTGTGATCTGATTGATCAATGTCAGATCCACTGTGATGCGGAAGTTCAGCCACAAATAACCTCCATGATAGCAAGACAACAATAATTTTTTCACCTCCTGGTGTTGCCTGAAGTGCAGAATCTTCATAACATTCAGTAGGGTGGACTACGCGAGGTTCTGGGTCCATGACTGCAGGGTAATCTTTGAGTTATTTCCTTTTGTTCTCGTTAGATACTTATGTGGGATGAGCATGCTGTAAAACTTCCTTTCACCGAGGTTGAATTTGCTAAACTTCAACGCCGTGATCTTATCCTGGTCAGCACAAACTACGTGCACCTCTTTTGGAAGGTACGCAGTGACCAATGCATATTCAAAGCCTTTGGGCACATTGCCTCAGTTTATTGTGCCACTCATAGATGGTATATAGGTAGGTAGGATGCTCAGAATCAGCTTAGCATTCGCTAAGTCATCCTTGTGCTTAGTTCGCCTTTCACAGGATGGTCCAGCTCCGTGGGCAGTCGATGGAGAGGTCGGCAATCCTCTTTTCGAGGATGCTTTTATACTTGTAGACAGTCCTCTTTCTGACATGAATCTCTCTGTCATCAAGTCAAGGAGAATTTCTATCACTGATTCTTCAACTGCGGTGAGCTTGTCGAACATACGTGCTTGGGATTAAAATTATCAGGGTCACGATGGACTTAGACAGTGCACTGGAATAATAGAAAGGGAACAATGATCAGTGTATGCAACTCGTTCAGTCTGCAGGCTTCAAATTCTTAGTTAGAAAAAGTGTTCTTCGTGCATGGCGTGAAGGGATAAGTAGGAAACTCAACAACGGTTCATGTGCGACGGTTATGAGCCCCTATTAACTCTTGTTCGATCCATTACGGTGCGGTCCAACGGTCTAATGACGAACCTTTATTTCTTTTCTGTCCATTCAGAGAAAAATTCGAATGGATATATCGCCCCCAACGACTATATTGCTTCTCCATGGAGAAGTGCCATGTGTCGATGTTCTGATATCCCGATGAAGCTCCAATTCTACAAATTTTCTTTTTGCGAAGTTCCCTCTGGGATCTTCTGTAACTTTCCAATATTAGCCCTCTTCTTACTTAGCTTTCTATCCTTCTTTCCAGTGAGATTTTTCTCGGTAGTCTCTTTTCCATTTTGATTCTTATCGTCTTTTAACATAGTCACTGCGTGCTGTTGAGATTCTTTCCTAGGATTCAGGGGTAATACCTCTTCTTTATCTAGATTAAGTACTTTAGTATTTTGTGGGTCTCCTAATGTTCTTGTAGCTTCGACATCAATGTTTCTAGTGACAAATAGCTTCGATCTATTCTCCTGTTATTCAATCAATTGTGCAATCCTTCTAGCCATGAAATTTTTTAAGTCTTGTTTCTTCTACTCCAAGGCTTCTTCTTCTTCCTTTCGTCTAGCTTGGGCTTTTTCAACCCAAGGTTTTCCTATTAACATGGTAAATGGGGCGATGTCTTCAATAAAATTAATAATCTCAAAATCTTCCTCTATCGAAGTTCCATTAACGTTCATAGGTATCTGAGCAAGCTTCCCAAATAAGTTTACCAGCTTTCCTCTAAATAGTCTTATTCCTCCTAATGAAGGGATCATAGCAGGCCTTCCTATATCTTCCCAAGTTCTTTCTATCATGATATTCACTTGTGTGTCCTCATCTAGAACACAGTCAATGTCGAAGTCCCCTATTCTTGCTTCAAGGCACTCCTTGTCTTTAAAAATCTCTGATAGTCTAACTTGTCAATGGTCATCTAAGGTGTCTTTCATCTGTAGTAATGCCTTCTCTAATTCTTTCTAGGGTTCTTCTATAGCCTTAGTTTCTGGATCTGGCTTAGGTTTTTCTTATCTTATGTTCATACTTTCAATCTTAGTAATCATTCTGGGGCAATCCAACACTTCATGGTCCATAGCCTTACAACAAAGACAACTAGGTCTTCTTCCAGGGCATTCCTTAGCAATATGTCTTGGTCTTCTGCAACTATAACAGAGGGTCAATCCTCTATTTCTTTTAAATTATCCCAAGCTTCTCCTGTACTATGCGCTAGGATCGTATGAGCTAACCCGCAACAATTTTTTTATAGGATCCTGCATCCATTTGTTAGTCCAAACATATTTTCTATGCATAGGTATAACATATATTTCATGATTCTTATCATATCTATTCATATCAAACTGTCTTTCATCTATTAGTGCCCTAGCTTTTAAGTTAGGATAAAATCTATCAATCATACCTATATCCATACTCTAGAAATGAAAATTTTCACTTATCTTACTTTTACAGAGCACAAAGCTTTCAGATCTAAAACTTTTTAACTATTCTTAACTTTATCAGAGCACAGAGCTTACAGATCTTACCTCTCTTCTTCAGATCAGACTTCTTCTCTTGATATCTGACCTTCCTCTTAGCACAAAGCTTCACAGGTCAAGTAAAATGTTGTGCACTAGGGCAACAGATCTACGCACAGATCTTTCACACTTTCAAATCGAATATTTGCACAAAGTTTCTTCTTTCTTAGTTCCCAACAATCACAGTTTTAGGTCCTGGAAAAGGAACCATTTGTTGGCACAGGGGCAGACCCAGGGTTCAATGCTACAACAATGCACCAACAAAACCCTAACTACCATCCCTTTCGAAAGCACCTTTGAAGCAGATGAAGTCTCATTCGAGGTAGAGGCAGGGGCGATTTCATGACTCATGTGTCTACAACCTTAGCTGGGACACAAATATGTGATTATAAAACTTTAATAAAGCACTTAGCACCTTCGGTTCCTTAATATGCAATTGTTATCTACTTTGATGATAAAATAGAGCCTCACAATATTCACATTATCCTACTGTATCCAAGCACTTAGCATAGGTAAACAGATCATATTAAGCACTAAGCACAACCATGTATATCAGATATAGCATTCCCACATATAATAAGCACAAAGAAAGTAGATCTATCCAACTACATCAAAGCACTTAGCAAAAGAAGACATAAACTCATTAAGACAAGCACAAAGCATCATAACACAGGATTTATGTGGTTCACCCCTCTCCTGGGGCTACATCCACCAACTCTTCTTCTTTATAGTCTTCGGCCAATCGATTACAAGCACATAGCCTCAAAACCCTTACTCTTCACGGGAAAAAAGATATGCGCAGCTCGCTAGATCCCTCTTCCTTGCGTTACAACACTAAGCCTCCTATCATATCACACTGGCAATTGCACTCATCTCTACAAGTCTTACACAGAATGCACAAAGCCTTGATCACACAAATCCAACTCTTGGCACTTAGCCTACATCACAAATATATATCATCTAGTACTTATCTATATGGCCTAGACATCTATGTATACATACAAAATAGGCCTAAACATGGGTAAACGCATGGGCTGACATCCCCTTCCCATTACATATTCCCCAAAACCCAAAAAGGGGGCCGAGATCCCATGATCTCCACTTTTTCTTGCGCTCCTCCTTTGACAGGCTATCGAAGTCTCAAAATAGGTCAACATGACCAAGAAACTCCCAAAACTTGGTCAAGGGCCAACAATCATTCTCAATTATCCTTCTATAATCATGTCGGAGATGTGTATGGATTTCTTGGTTCCACAGCCAAATATTGGTTACATGACTTTGACTGATGCCCTCATTTTCTAATTGGTCTACCAACATATTTCCCTGTGCTCGATGTGGCCAAGTATGATCACCTGAATTTGTTTGATGATGTTTGATATCTTTTCAAGTCCTAATGCTAGTCTTGAGTTACTTGATACTTTGGTTGGGAAAAACCCATTTATGATTATTTCCAAGGATTTTATAAGAAACATGGAGTCACCTTCCAGCACTAGAGTTATATACCTCTCTTCCTTTGCTACTTGTAGGCCTTTTAGAAATGCTTCCATTTTTTCCCCATTATTTGAGTTGTTACTGAGTCTAGTTGAATAGATTCTCAATATATTTCCTATCAAGTCATAGAATATTCCTTCCACTCTCGAGGACCCTGAATTACCCTTGAAGACTCTGTCAAAATTCAATTTGATATGTTGTGTTGGGGGGGATACCATGTGCCTTTGGACCATGAGACTAGAGGGGATTTTAAGCGAGGTTATATCATGGTGCTTCTATCGACTTTCCAATTCTGGAGTATGATAGATTCCACTTCTGTCGAAGTACAATCTTATTTTTTTGAGGTCACTGATGTTATTGATTCTTTTGCATTTTTTTGTATCTTGTCACAAACTCTATTAGTAGTACGACATTCCTACTTGAAGATGTATTAGAAAAATAGGATCACAGAGCAATAAAATAAAACAAATGTAGAAATATAACACAAATGATACACAATACAATAGAGACATAGATATATGTGGTTCACCTAGTGTGGGATACGTCCACCAGAGAAATTGCTAGGTCCTTCATTTTTATTATCCAACAAAATGAAAGGATACAACCTAGATCACACCCGCTGTAAATTCCTCTTCTTTCTCTCACAGTATCCACTATCAGAATACAATATTAGTGATAATACACAACTGTAATACAATTCCCTCATGAAACAAGGTTTCCTTCTGGGGAAAAAAAACCTAAAAATAACCTCTACCATCAGATCTGTGACCTTATAATGAACGGTCCAGATTGACTACAAAATTAAAATATTTTACAAGGAAAATTTTCTTGATATTTTTCTTTGGGGGTGCTTTCGCCGAACCCCCCAACAAGGGGGATACAAAAAAAAAAAAATCTCCCTGCCCCCTAGACCCCCCTGGAGACAATTTTGGGGGGGAAATCCCCCCCACACCCACCCATTAGGGAATGGGGTCCAAGCATGATTGAAAAATATCTCTGAATCAGGAAGATAATCATGCTCCACAACCAACAAGATGCACATGTTGCACTCTTCCACATGGTCCATAGTAACAACCCTGGGAATAAATTCCACAACTTATTCACTATAAAATTTTTGAAGGGGTTATCTTTGCAATGTTCAACCATTTGGATAACATATCCCTATACCCTATTCGATTGTCTAAAAGCAGTTTCCCCCTATCCCAAAGTATTGCATCCAACTTGCAATTAATGAACAAGTGGTCTAAGGTTTCACCCCTTTTCTATCACGTTAGGCATATCAACAACCCTTTTTACTCACTCCTAATCAAGTGATCCCAAAGTTAATTTCTTATTGTTGACCAATACCATAGGAAAGTGGATATTTTTGGCTAGTTTTCTGGGCTCCATAATTTTACCACACTGTTTTTTTCTTTGTGCCATGCATACCCATTTATATCCTATAGGCCTCCTTTACTATAAATTTTCTATCCCCCTTCTGTCCCCATCATAAGTCATCCTTCTCATTTCTATTTTTGATCTATGTGGCTTGAAGCTAATCCTCCATCACCTTATGGGACTCTTCCTCCCATACCACATGCCATGATCCACATTATTTTCATACTCTTTTAGTAAATTTTTGAGGTTCTATAGACTCTTCCGAGTACTGACTCACTTTTGTCCATGCCTTGGTTTTCATATTATCCTTTATTTTTTTAAAGTTTCACTCTATTTACCTAATATAGGTTCTTGTTGCCAAGTATTGTCCCATAAAATGGTTGACTGACCATTTCTTACTTCCCAAAAACAACTCTCCTTAACCAAAGCATGGTTATTCCACACATTGTTCCAAATCAATGATCCATGATTATCCCATTCCAATTTGAGAAGATATTCCTCTATCGTGATGGGCACATACTTGGCTCGCCACACCATTTCCCACAAATATCCTAGTCTATTTAACCACCACCAACAGGTTTTTAGTTCTAGTTCTTTACTCATGAGAAAGGGTTCTCTGATTCCCAACTCCCTAGTGATTATGGGGTGTACACCTTATCGCATGCCACCAATACCCACTTTTTTTCAAGTTTATTTTGATGTCCCACCCCACATAAATTCTTGAGTCAAGTTTCAAATTCTTTTAAGGATATTTCCAGGGGATGCAAAAATAAAAAACAGATACAAGGGAATGGATTGAAGAATCAAATTAATAAAGATGATCATTCTCGGTAGAGTGAGGAAGAGAAAATTCCAACTAGAAAGTTTAACTTCAATATTGGATAATAGCTCTTCTAAAGAAGAATTGTGAAGAGATTTATCCAAGAGAGGGGCTCCCAGGTATTTGGATGGAAGGGAGTCCCTTTGAAAACCCAGGATGTATGCAATGTTTCTCTAAACAACCACAAGAGTGTTAAAGAAGAAATTTTGGGACTTAGAGTGGTTAATCAAAGCTCCATAGGATTTCATAAACATATCAAGAACTACTTTGAAAGATAGATATTCCTTAAATGAAGGAAGGCCCATAAGTAATGTGTCATACACAAACTGAATATGGGATAGAGGATTGGTCTTAGGGTAGAGGGCCAACCCTTTGAGGTGGTCTTCTACCATTTCCACCTTTAAGTCTCTTCCCAGGCCTTCAACCATAATGATGTACATGAAGGGTGATAAAGGTTCCCTTTCCTTATGCCTTGAGAGGGGTTAAAAGGAGGGGTTGGTGATCCATTTGCAAGGATAAAATAAAAATCCAAAGAGAATGAATTTTGAATCCAATAATTTCATTCTTTACATAAGCCAAAGGCCTCTAAAATACTTTGGATGGAATTTCAGTTAAGGTTATCATAATCCTTTGACATATAAAGTTTCATCATCATCCTTCATTTTTTTGTTGGTTTTAAGTGATTGGATGGATTCATGGGCTATAATAATGCCATCCAGGATTTGTCTTCCTTCCACAAATCTACCTTGTTCAGGGGATATGATATTTCTTAATAAAGGCTTTAGTTGGTTAACGATGATCTTGGAGATGATTTTATAAATAACATTACAAAGAGAGATAGAGTGAAACTTATTTATAGTGGATGCATTTTTCTCTTTTTGGATTAGTGTAATGAAAGTAGATTTTAAGGCCTTAAGGATCATACAAAATTCCTTATACTCCTCCTCGACTTCCCAAGTATCCTCACCAATGATGTGCCAGAAGGTATGGTATAATTTTGTTGTGAAAATTTCTTGACCTAGTGACTTCCCCACTGCCATCTTGTTTACCATATACTCAATTATATTAGGGGAATTGGGTGCATTAGTGATACATTTTGTTCCTCATTTACTAGGGTTAGGATAGTTATGGTGATCTCCTAAATTTTTGCACTCCAATGTTCACTTGGTTCTTTGAGGATCTGTTCATTTTGCTTCAGTGTCACCATGTTTCTCTAGTTTTGTTCCTTCCTCAATTTTGAGTCATGTAATCCAATTTTTGGTCCACATATTAAGAAGTGAGTTATAAAAAATCATGGTGTTTATATTTTCTTCCTTCAGACATTTGATTCTCAAATTTTGTTTCCACATAATGTTTTCCTATCTATCTCTTTGAGCTATGCTTAGTTGGAGTTTCTCCTCCCTTGTGGCTAGTTCCTTGGTATGACAAATTCTCATAATGGATCATTTTGTTTCCCCTCTTATTCTCTTCAATCCCCTATTTATTCTACAACTTTAAAGGGTTTGTGTGAATCCCCATTCCTCCTGTGAATGTTGCAGGCTAGGTCTGATTATTACATTTTCCTTTTCCCTTAATCATTTCCTTAAGTAATTTCTATATTTGGTCCTCTTGTAGCTCACTAAATTTCTCTTTACCATGTAGATTTACAAGAGCCTATATGTCCATCGCCAATTCCTCCTATTCCATTTCCTAGTTTTCATCCCCCTCTTTAAGATTGATTGATGGATCCACTTCTATATATGTTTCTTGAGTGATCTTTTCCTCCTCTATCTTGGATTTGTTTCCTTGGTGTCCTATT
>JZKD02S2032215.1:29205-55843 GCA_000966675.3 Picea glauca
TGATCCCTCTTCTATATTTGGATTTCAAGTCTTGTCTCCTTTAGTTCCCTCTTCTACCTCTTGGGCCAAGATTTGAAATATATTTATTATTAATGTGATTCATATGAGATATTGGGTCATTTGAATTCCTACCAGACTTCCTTTTAGTTGGGAATTTTACAAAACCATCCTTATCTTGCTCCTTCTTGGTCCTTTCTGCTAATATATCTACATTTTTAGGGTAGTCCCGGAGCAAATGGATGTGCTCATGGAATTTACTACACCTAAATGAAATGTGCTCTTAGTATAGGGTATAGACCCACTCAGTGTCTTGGTACGAGATTGTTATGTACTTTGTGAGGGCCTCAACTACATTCATGTATAAATAGATCCTTCTGTATTAGGTATATTGACTTGTCTTGGTCACCTTAAAGACTTTTATGAAGTTTCCTAGTGTGTTTCCAAGGCCTTCCAAAGTATATTTCTCCCAAAAATCTTAGGGAAGCGAGTGCATCTAGATCCAAACCGCTGCCTCAATGAAATATTCCCTCTCAGGTGAGAAACTCTTCATCCAGTACCTCAAGTGTAGTCATTCCAAGTCAAAGAAGTAGGGTCCTTCTTCAAATACCCTATATCTATCTTCTAAACATCTAAAAATCACCATGAAAAAACCCTTCAAACCTAGCTTCAGGTAAATCTATCCCTTGGGTCTCCACCAAGTTTTAACTCATCCTATTAGTGATTTATCAAAGGGCCAAATCCCCATGATTTTTCCCATAATAACATGGTATTTTGATAAATTGAATATAGTTACCTATATTGAGAGATTTGATTCCATGCCTTGATATCTCCACTGTCTTTGCTAGGCACCCATTCTTCAGTCTATGAACTCCCTACTACATTATATCTCCTTTATTGGTGTATGATTCCTCCATCGAAGGTCCTTTCCCTGCACCCCCCATTTCATTCTCCATTGAAATTAGGCTTGCTTCTCCATTGACAACCCCCTTGAAAGACTGCCTTGCTCCCCTACCACATTTTGTCGATAGATATCCACCTTTGGTTCATCCTCCTCTATCCCTTCCCTCACTTTCATGAACTATCCCTTTATGTTGCCTTCACTGAAACCCTAACTAATATCCTCCCTTCTCTCATAATTTCCTTTCGCTCATTTTTTTAAAATCCACCTATAGTTAAAAATTTTAATTGCATGTATTAATTATATATAGCTATATAATAGAAGAATGGTGAGTGAATTCCCAAATATATATATTCATGTTATTTCCTTACAAGTTATAGTTCATATGAAAGTGAATCATTTCATTTAGTTTACTACATAAGTAAATCCTTAAGGATTTCTTTCTTATTAGTCCCTTCCCTTCGGGCTATAGGGACTCTTAGTAATTGGTTTTTCACTTGCCTATTAATATGACATGAAAACCAAACAATTTAACCAAAGTTTTAATCATTTCATGTAGCTTTCCTAATCATATCTTCTTTTTAACCCTAAGTTTTAAGTTTGAGGACTTATTTGGCCTCATATTGAGGCAAGTGGCTTCAAACTTACGGAAAGAGATGCTTGAATCTTGTTGAACCGTAGATGTAGGAAGTAATGTGAATTAATGTTAAGTTTCACCTTAGCATTAATTCACAACATTAAATCCTTAATATTTTCCTATGAATAACTTGTAACCCTATGGTGATAACACGTAACTGTTATAGGAAAATCCCCCTGTGGACAAGTGGATTTCCTCTTGGATACTAGACCCCTACAACCAAGACATAAAGCTGCAAATGTTGAACACTGACATTCATTCTAATGAAGCTAAACTAGTCAAGGAATAAGAAGAAAGAAAGGTAAATACCTTTACCAACGTTTGTCCTTGCTTGATCCAGGTTGATCTTGATCTCCAAGTTCTTTAGAAGTTCCTGCAATACAATGAGCAACAAAAACGAAACATACTTCCTACTCTACCATGATTAGCTTCATAATAGATCTATCAAAAGAAACAAGTTCATGAAACATACACAAACTTAAAGGAAATAGGCTAAGCACATATTTGTAATTAAAAAATGAAATAAACTCTTATCCCCTCAAGCCACCTCTCTTGTGGAATCATAGCCCCCTATAACTCTAGTCTTTGTTTGTCTAGCAACCAATGATTTATTTATTATTAATAATAATCACACATTACATTTCTTAGGCATACTGGCCTTTTAATAATTTTTTGGGCACTCTGGCCTCTCAACAATGTAACAATACATTATTTAATATGGGGGCTCAAAACCCAGGGTGTTACAATCAACAAAGAGATCGATGCCCAAATGCGATTAAGGACTGGCTGAGTTCACATAAAGATTAGGTAAGAATAGAATTAGACTTTTTTCGAATGCAAGTGAATCGAAGTTCGAATCCCTCGCAGAACAATGGAATAATTCATTTGCAGGAGAAAAGAATAGTAACCGTCCAATCAAAGGAGATTGTTAATCGTGACCATTAATCATAGAGTGAGATTTGGGTTAAGTGTTGAAGAAAGAACGAATGAGCGAGATTAGATATGATGTGGAGTTCATTTAGATCGACGACAGGAATTTGTTCTCCATTCGGGGTCTAAAGTATCGACATAAAGTTCTTTACAGTCAAGCTTTCAGAGTACTTCCTAGGACTTGTTATAACATTCTAACATAATAGTATCGATGAATATTCCTCTTTGATACCCTTCATTTGGGATCCAGAAACCCCTAGAAATAAATAATACTCCGATGAAGGAAGAGAAACAAACGGTCCATATATGTAATCTAGGTTGAGACGATGAAAGTGATGTGTGGCGACATTTGATTGGTTCTCGTAGTAGAGCCATCAGAGTCCAATAGTTGGAGGAACTCCAATAGAAGGAACACAATGAACGACGTAGATCTATTCATAATTGAATAGATCAACATATGCGGAAGAGACACGTGGCAACTGATGAAGACCAGGATAGATGGAATTAGCAAATGAGAAGAGGACATGTGGCAGTTGGATCTACTAGTAAGAGTTTGACACGTAACATGAACGTGGAAATTGACTGACGACGACATGGCACATCAGAAGAGAAATCATGAGAAATTATGGACTATAGATCCAAAAATGACCAACGGTGGGGGCGTATTATGCTATAGGGGTCTGAGAAGGAGGTGGAAGACCGTCATAGTTGAATGTTTTAGAACATTATAGTTTGAACGAGTTCAAAAGACGAACTCCAATACAAAGGACGTGGAAGTTGATCCAGACCGCCCATTAGGGTCTATCTAGAGACGAGATCAACTGCCCATTGGAGTAATCCTTCAAAGGTCCATTCCATAGCTTCGACTGTAGTACTCTGAGGCGTGATATGGATCGTCCATTCTATGATGATCAATGGTGGAGATGAAAGTTAAATTAAGCCAGATGATGATAAGTGCTTAGTTACATGATGAGTCATGTGACGATAGGCTCAAATATTAAGGGTCTGTGTGTAATAATAGAGTGTTCGAGACTCTAAGTTAGAGGATATTTTGGGCCTGCGAGTGGAGTAATTGAGAACAACTCAACTTCTGAGTAAGCATAATTTGTTTCAATAATTCTGTAGAATTGTGGGTTAGGGCCGAGAGGTCATCGAAATAGCTCAAAGAAATCCATGTATAAAGAAATTAGGGTGAATGAAAAGCTCCAACATGAATTTTAATGTAATTTCATTATTCTTCTTCATAAATATGAGTTAGCTATTACAATGATATATAATGTTTTTAATATATTTTGGGGATAACTATTATAATGCACCATATAGAAATAATCCACGCCTCTCAAAATTTCAAACCCTCTAATTTAACCCATGGGTGAAAATTTTCCCCTCTCCTTGATTGCCTCACTCCTTTATTTCAAAAACTTGCCCTTCATAACCTAAAACACTTTTATCTAGGAGTTTTGTCTCTCCCACCATTGAAGTTTTGTCTCTCCCACCATTGATGTGCTTACTCACCTATTGTGTTGATGAAGTAGGTGATATTTGATGAAGTATGTGATATTTAACTAATCAATCTATTATGTTAGGGGAAAAATTGTATATGTTCATTGCCACAATCATGTGGAACTTAATCCACAAGTTTCACATGGTCTTAATCCAAAATTTAGTATAATAAATGGCATTGTCTCTCGTTGATAGGAAAGGATGACATTTAATAATTTTGGAATGTATAAATGTAATTAATAAATGGCATTGTCTCTCGTTTATAGGCAAGGATTATATTTATTAATTTTGGAATGTATACATGTAATTAAACAGGGTTGTTACAAATGATTTTGAGACGGCAACAGAATCCTTCATGATTGAATAGCAAGCCTTCCAATGTGATTTTGTTCGATATTTTCTAATCATTGGAAATGCATGTATGCAGGGTTGAGCATGTGACTTTAATCCAAATTTTATTATAATACGAGATGGTATTGCCTCCCATTTTTAAGGCAAAGATTCCCTTGATTGAATGACAACCCTTCCTTTGCCTTGGATTCAATAAAGAAACCCCACGGGATGGGGATGGAGAATCTGTAAATTAATAAATGTTCATTACAAGTTAACCATGATAAATCATGAGTTGGAAAATGTTCATAACACAATTTAACTATGGTAAATTATAAGTTTTTTTCTGTTAAGGGAGAGACTCCAAAGATATCAATATTTTTATTTTCATATTTAATATAATAATTTAATATAATTTTTATAAATAATTAATTTAATGTTGGATAGTAAATTTTAATTAATGGGAATGATTTTTTTAAATGAAAAAATAAATAGATTAAAATTTAAGTTTAGAAATATAAAATCAAATTTAATTATATTAAAAATAATAATATTATGAAATATGATTTTGATAAATTATTAGTTGAAAATGATGATGATCAATGTTCACTAAGAGCAATTTTCATATTTATAATTATAAATTTTATTATTTGAATTTATTATATTAATTTTATAAACATATTGGGAAATTAAATATTCAATTTTTCTTGATTTCTTTGGGGATAACAAGTCATGGAAATAGGTTTTCATACAAATGTTTTGAAAATTAAATAAAATGTCTTTGTAGGTTGGGCATTTCATGAGAAATTATTTTTCATCCTCTACCCTCTTCAATATATTATAGATTTACAAATTCTTTTGTGTCAAGGTGTTTTAGGTCTTCTCCAAAGCCTTTTTTTTGGGGAACTTGTTTTTACATTTGTAATATTTATTTTCTTTCTTGAAATGGAAACAATAAAAAGATAGTTTTGATATTGTAACTTGAGATTAATGAATCCTTTATAGTTATTCAATTTACTCTTATTCTCAATCTTATCTCACTCTAGGTTTTCTATTTTAACTTAGTTATGATACTCATTTTAACAATATTCGTATTTTGGAGGGAAACCTCCAATATCACTTGATGGGTTAACTAAGAAACTGCATCTCTACTCCAACTATGCAATTAGGGACTTTTAGGTTTGAAGCAATATTAGAAAGCCTCTCATTCTTCATGTTAATTCGCTTGTGATTGAACATCAAGTATCTAATTATATACTTACTCTCAATGGGTGAAATTTTAATTTGTTATATATATGTTTAATGTATATGCAAAAGTTTATATATTTCTTATAGCCAACCATGACTAAAATGGGCATCGCACATTCCAAAAAAACATGAAACATGCAATGGTTATATTAGGTGAGCTAGACTTGGATTTGAATGCATAAGGTGACATGACCTTGGACCTTGTGGAGGAGATGACAATGAGACTCTTCATTGATCTAACCAAGAGCCATCAATGCACAAGTAGTACACCTCATGTAGAGATTTATGAATTTGATCTTGTAGATCCACAAACCTTAATCCCTAGGTCAGATAAGGAAAGGAATTAATTTTCATAATCTTTGATACCTTAAACAGTTTGATCGAGGTAAGTGATGAATTCGAATTTCAATGCAAATGTGTAGAAACATGAAGGGTATATTTTCTTCGTTTCAAGGTTTGTTGGCAAAATGTTGAATCTAAATCTCTTGAGTGAAGTCCCCTCCTCTGATTTTTAGGTGTTATGGATACACTCTCACAAGGTTTCAAGGAAACCTAAGTGGTTAAAGTATGTTAAAAAGGCTCTAGATTTTTTTAGCCTAAACCTCAAAGGTAAAACCAAACTCAATGATATAATGGATATGAGAGACTGGGTATTGGTAGCTTGATTTCCTAGCAATAAATTTTTTAATATGGAGTGTCTTCAAAATTGGTTAGTAGTGGTAGGGAGAGACTTGAAATTCACTCTAGGAGAATCAGAAGATTGTGGTGTGGTTGAACAATTAGATTTCCTTTCACAATATTTTCTCAGAAAATTGGAAGAAGCTAGTCTATTGCACATAGAACTAGCTAAACTTCCCCCTACTTGGAGAAACAAGAGAGTGGTAGAAGCTATAATTTCCAAGAGGATTGATAATTTTTAAATTTATGAAGCCTTTCTTGATGAATTCTTTTAGATAAATCAATAGGTCACCACAAGGGGGAGTATGATCATAACCCTATAGTGTTGGAAGTTGCACTTGCTCTAGAGAAACCTTCTAGCCCCTTTAATTTGAATCCAAAATGGATGAAGATGGAGGATTTTGTAGGGAAAATCAAAGCTATTTGGAAACCTTATAATGGTAACTTGAGGGAATTTTCTCCCATCCAATTTCATCAAAACCTTAAAGAAGCAAAAAAGGTAGTAACAAAATGAGCAAGTCATAAAAATTAGAGAGATGATATGGTTCTTAGAGAAGTGGGGGAAGCCTTGGATCAACTCTACAATAATGAAGGGCTTGGGTATTTGAGTGAGAAACAAAAACTTGAAGTAAAGCTTCTAGAAGACAAAAAGAGGCTATACTTCTGAAAAAATAAAAAGAGTGGAGGCTCATGAGTAGGGTGTTACGACTACATGCATTTGATGAGAATACGATTTTTTTCATAGATACATAAATTACAGAAAGCATGCTAATTCAATATGGAAAATTGATAAAGGAGATGGTAATTGAGAAACAAACTTCAAAGACATGACATTAGAAGGAATCAACCATTTATATTCCATTTTCAAGATGACACTCATGCTACAACAATTTAGCTTATTAGGTTGTGAAACTCCTTCCCTAGATTTGCCAATCATGAGGATAACCAAGGCTTGATAAATGAAATCGGGAAATAATAAATCTACCAAACCCATGTGCCAAATCAATGGCCTTTGTTGTCATGGCTACGGATTATAAAGACCTAATTGTACCTATGAACATAGAGGTGGATGTCATTTCCAGGCTTAGTTGAATTTTATTTATTTTTCTTTTTTCAGATGTTTTGTTATTTTATGTTTGTACTAAACCAGTTCATATGGTAGTATTCTCATGATTCCATACTTGAGTGTTTTTGGACTAAATCATATACCTACATTTTGTATGGACTTTTAAAACTAGAAATTTAGAGGTATGACATCTAAGGTGATCCACCTTTTGTAAACTTTTTATTTTATCTTTCAATCAAAGCCTTTTATAATACAAACCCCCAATCATTATTATTGAAAGAAATACAGAAATACACTTTAATGAATGTAAACTTTAAAATTTAAATTATTTAAAAGATTTAATATGAAATACTCATTTAGAAGTTCATATTATTAATGAAGTGTTTTTTTTTTTAAATGAAAATTTCATGGGATCTCCTTTCTTTTCCAGAATATCTAATTATCTCTCATCACCTTAAATAACAACTATCAACCTTAAGAATTTCAATTGGGTTTGAACATGTAATCCTCCTTATCAACAATATATCTTAATTCACCTAACCTTTAAAACTTTATATATATATATATATATATATATATATATATATATATATATATATATATATATATATATATATATATCTTATTAGCAATTATAAACAATTTCATAAATATCTTTTATATTCAATATAATAATATTCCTTATTGAAATAAATTTACAGGAAATCACAATTTTTTATTGTTTAAATTGTATTTCTAAATTCATAAATGGATTCAGCCTGCTGAAAAACCACTGGGCACTCAGATTATACTGATTTAACCACTCAAATATGCAAATCCAACAAATTATCCCTGAATTTCGATATAAATTAAACATAAAATATGGTTGAAAATGGTGAAAACTTAGAATAGATAGACTGCAACTTCATTATCTATCTAAAATTTGAAGTGACACATAAAACAAATTAAAACCATTAAAATTTATGGTTCCACCATAGTTTTTTTTCACAGAAAAAATACTTATATTAGGAAATATAATAAGGTCTTTTACAAATGTTCCTTACAACAGTCCAATTCTTCCAAAGTCCTACTTAATAGACAAAAAGGTTATGTTCTTATACAAAAAACACAATGAACCACCTCCTATCACTGATAAAATCATAGAAATCCATATCATAATACATCCAACCTTAAAGCAATAGTTGTTATCGTAATCTAACTAAAAAAAACATCCCAAAAGTCTTTCCTGCATCAATCCTCTAAAGATTTACTGCTAATATTTCAAAAGAGTCTGGTTGACCTTATGAAACCTTTGCAAAAAATATACCATCTTCTTCCAATCATAGAGCATCCTTTCAAAGTTGATCAACAACTTGGTTGTATTATCTGTAAATATGTTTGGCTTCAAGATAAAGAAAACTCCCACTCAGAAGTCTAATATTTTCCATCCAAGACAACAAAGAGATAATATGTAAGTTACCATCATTAGAAAACCAATGAATGACAATATTTGAATCTCCAATCAGATATAGCATTGTAATCTTTTTATATCTTGCAAAAAACAACAAACACCATAAAGCAAAGAGTTATCCCCTAATATTGGTACCCCTGCCACAATGCATTTTTAATCTGAAGCTACCCAACACTAGACACTTTAAAAAAGGACTCACCCCACAATTTAAACCTTTATCTTGTGAGGCTCCATCAAAAAATCCTACAGCCAAATCCCAATCCAGGTAAGGTGGTATGTCTATCCTTCTAGTCTTACTATCCTGTGTGACTTTTAGTGCACCCAAATCCTGTAGAATACTTCTAATAACTCTGACCAAATTAGGAGATAAATCTTCAAAGATGACCATATTTATGTGTTTCCACACCTCCCAACAAATGAAACATGGTATGTCATTACCATTATCCTTATTTTTAAACCACTTTTGAAAACAATATGCAATTTGGATCCCTTCCCAAGGACTAAGTAAATTTAAGTCCTTTGAAACTAACTACTAGATATCCTTAATGAATATGCATTCCACAAAAAGGTGGAACATTGTTTCCTCACTAATCCCACACGATACACATCTACTTGGCCCATTAAAACCTCTTTTTTTCAAAATTTCTCAAGTAAGGATTCTTTGCTCCAACATTATCCAAAACAACAATTTAACTTTTAAGGGTAGGTTCCAGTTCCACAGTTCATTATACCAAAAGAAAGGTTCCACTTCCCTTAACTCCACCATTTGAACTTTATATGCAAGATTTGCATTGACCTGTCCCCTTTTTGTGTCCCAAGACCATAAACGAGTATCTTTTCTATTATTTAGTACAATACCCAAACCAACCAAGCTCTTAAAAAAATTATTCCACTCCTCTTTTTGATCTCCTTCCAGACCTAGTGACTCGACCTTTTTCCATCTAGTAAAATTTATATCCTCCACCTCACTAGTCCCAACTTGTGCTAGAATTTCAATCTCTTGGGCCTTCAAATTAAGGATAATATTATTTGACATATTATAATAAGTATGTGAACCCACCATAGGATCATAAACAATTCTAATAGCCCTCCCACTCCCAGGCTTCCAAACCAACTGATCTGTTATAATTGATAAACAAAGTGAGTGCTCTCCAGAAATTTGAAGAACCTGACCAAGAAAACCTCCCTTGTCTGAACCACTCCTCCATTGTTTTATTCTTAATATATTTTGTAATCATCACTTCATGCAAAAAACCAGGAAACATAAGACAACGCCACAAACTTTTTGCTGCGAAGGCTTTCCCAAAAGAAAATATATTTTTTAACCCCCACCCACCAGACTTTTTTGGTTTTGCTAGTTTTTTCCAGCTTTCTAGATGCATCCCTTCAATAATTGTTTTCCCTGACCACAAGAAACTAAACATCCTCTTTCTAATGCTATTCAAAACACTTTTTGGGATATTTTCCATGGAAATCCAATAAATAGAAATACTTTCATGGACATCATTAGACAGGATCACCCTACCCCCTAAAGAGAGCCATCTATGACTCCAGCTCATAATTCTTTTATCAATTTTTTTCTCCATCCAGATCCAATCCAATCTAGAGTAACAGTTTGGTTTTAAAAATAACCCCAAGTACTTAAATCCTTCTTCAACTGGTTTAATATCATAAGGCAAGATCGCTTTTATCAAATCCATTTCATTTGCTTCCCACCCAGCTTCTAAAAAAACTAACTTCTGAGTGATAAAGATCATTCCTGTTGCTTGATAAAATAGCTCCAAAACCTCCTTGAAAACCTCCCACTCATCTAAGTTTCCATTTCCAAAAAAAATAACATCATCCACAAACATCAAGTGTGTAATGTATAATTCTCTAGCCACAAGAATTACTTCAATGTTCTTTTTCTTTACCCATTCCTGAATAGCTCTGCTTAAGCCTTCTATGATAAGGAGGAAAAGTGAAGGGGATACGGGGTACTCTTGCCTTAAACCCCTTGTACTCTTAAATAAATTGGAAGGCTTTCCATTTATCAAAACAAAAAAATTTGCAGATGATACACAACCTAAGATCCAGTCGGTAACTTCTAAACTCATACCTACCTGTAATAAAACAAGACTTAAGGAGCCCCAGTCTACTCTGTCATATGCCTTAACCATATCTAGTTTTAATACCAGAGATTTTAAGTTTTTTACCTTTATATTGTGTAGCACCTCCTGAGAAACACCTACAACATCAGTAATTTGTCTGCCTTCAAGGAATCCAAATTGATCCTTTGAGATTCCAACAGAAAGATCAGTTTTTATCCTGGCAACAATAATTTTAGTAATGATCTTATAAGAAAGTTTACATAAAGCAATTGGTATAAATCCACCAAATGATTCTGGCTTACCAGTCTTAGGAATGAGTGCAATAAAGGTAGAATTTAATGCACCAAAAACTCTTCCTTTCCTCTTGGACTCTTCCACCATATCTAGTAAATCATTACTGAGTAAATCAAAGAAAGATAGAAAAAACTTGAAAGTCCAGCCATCCGGCCCTAGACTCTTTGAAACGTTAAAACCTTTGAGGGTTTTCAGTAATTCTTCTAAAGTAACAGGCTCGACCAATCTAAATCCTTCTTCCTCTGAGAACATTCTCGGGTAGTTTCTTAAAATATCTAGTTGATCAGAGATAACAATATTATTTTGTGCCTTAAACATAGATTGGAAATAGTCCACAACATCTTTATGTAAGTCAGGAATATTAGATATTATTGTTCCATCCTCCTTGGTAATATCCCATATGGAATTAACCTACTTCCTAGAACTTGCATAAGCATGAAAAAACTTTGTGTTACGATCACCCGCGACCAACCAGTTAATTCTACTCTTCTGTCTCCAGGTTTCCTCATCTTGTCTTAAGAGAAGTAATTTCCTTTTTTCTTTTTCCATAACCACTTCATTTATAGCCTCCTGCAGAAATCCCCCGGGAACTCAGGGTATAAAGATTCCAAGTCCAATTCAAGTTGTACTAATTCTTCCTTGGCTACCGCCTTTTTCGTCATTTCCCAAACAATCACTAACATCTTCAATAACTTCATATTTTTAACCAAAGAGTCCATTGGATTAAAAACCTATGTTCCCAAGAACCCATTCTAGCTGGATCTAACTAAAGCCACAAAATCAGGATCATCAAGCCAAATATAATTAAACTTAAAAGGATATTGTACCTGGTCTTTAATTGTTTCCATATGAAGGATCACTGACATGTGGTCTGATATCTTTGCATTACACACCAAAGATCTATATCTCATCCCTGAATCCACTAACTTCTCATCAATCAGAAACATGTCCAATATTTTAGCTATGTAGTCCCATCCCCTTCTCCCATTCCTCCAAGTAGGTAACAATTTAACCGGTACAACATCCACCATCCCACCTTCTTGAATCAACTGGGATAATTAAAGATGGAGTGGATCGAATCTGGAATTCTCCCCCCACACTTCCCTACACGACTTAGTCAAATGTAGGTTCCCCCCCAAAACAAGATTCTTCTCATTAAAGAGCCCTTCCTTTTTAACTGACTCCCAGAAATCCTGTCTCTCTGAATAGGGGCCATAACAGTTGAGTACCTTCAAATTTTGAGTAAGATCTTTCATTGTACCTTCTAGCAATATCCCTATAAAAGTCACATAAGCATTGAAATCAAATTTACACAGACTCCATGCCAAAAGCAACCCACCAGAAAGTCCACTTGAGTCCACCCCACAAAATAACCAGTTTGTAAGTAACTTAGCAAACAATCCTCTCACTTTTTCTTCACTTACCATAGTTTCTTGAATAAAATGGACATCCATCTTAACCAACTCTAAAAACCTTTTGAGGGCCAAATACTTATCAGAGCCCCCCACTCCCCTAACATTCAGAGTTTCCACTATCATTTTTTAACAGTCACTAGGGATTTCTGAGCTCTAAGCGCCCTCGGACCATCAAGCACCCTACCACTAGGAACCTCTAAAGCCTCCTTCTCCTTCACTAACTTTCTTGCACTACAAGTTTTAAGAGGAGAAATCTCTTTTTCTGAACTACCAAGAACAACCCCTTTTAACAGTGAATTCTCAACTCTCGAACCCCTTCCCTCTTCCTTTCTGGAAGACTCCTTCTTCCCAGACCTTTCTAAAGGTTTTGAAAGTAGATCACCCCCATCATAAACCTACAAAGGTGTCCGAGAAATAACATCTCGATAAGACGGGATAAAACTGATAACAGACTCCACCACCTCTGAAAAAACAAAAGGAGTTTGCTAACCACCAGTTATAATAGATACGAACGAGGTAACCCCACCCAAGTCACACCCAGAATCCTATTCCAAATGCCGAAAAGGCTTAGTAGAGATACCCTCAGGCTTGGAGCCTTCGTCACTACAACCTTAACCTGCGAGCACCCTATCCACACTAAAAATACTTCTCACATGAGATTCTTGTTTATGCCCCATTCCATCCCCCACCACTTCAGGTTAGCTCCTCTTCACTTGCCAAGATTCCACACACACAAGTGGCAATGCCTCCCTTTCCACCAAGAGCCCACTCAAAAGTAGAAGCGAGGACCTGTCTCCACTGGATTGGGAGTCCCCCTCCTCTAGCCGCTACCTCAAAGCACCGACAACCTTCCTCTTCACAATCGAAAGGCTTTCCACATCAGAACGCCCCCCTTCCACCCCAACCTCATTCTTCTCAACAACACTTGACACTTCACTAGACCCTGACATAAACTCCTCCCTACAACAAACCCTTACACCCTCTCTCGCACTGCCAATATCCCCTACTTTCCCCTTACTAACAGACTCATCCAAGTCTTTTACTGACAATGAACCCTTACTCCCAATATTAATGAAATCAGACAAAATCAAAGGTAAAGAAGTTTCCTTATCGGATAACTTACCAGAGTCCAAAGTGCTATCCATAGGCGATGTAGACAAGAAATCACTCCATACTGCATCAATTTTTTTTTGCCTCTTAGCCTTCGACTCTTCTTCACCTTTACCCAAAGTAGGTGCTTCCGCAAGATCCCTCCTTCATTGATGTCGAATATGGCCCGTCCCCTTACAAACAATGCATATGAAAGGGACCCCCAGGTAATCAATATGTTGTTGGTAAGTATTACCACACTGGTCGATCTCTAATTCAACATGAATCCCATCAATCATGTCCAATTCCACTAGGATTTTTCCCATCCGTCTGTCTGACCCCTCCACCAACTTCGGATCCACATGTAAAAATTTACCCATCGCATCTCCGATCGCTCTAAAGGCCTCCACATTCCAAAACACTATAGGGCAGCCTGGCAAAAGCACCCACAAATGTTTGTACCTTAATTGTTCCTTTAACGGATTGAAGGCTATGTGTTAGTGCTTTAGCATCAGGCTTCCCGCCCTCACCACCCATGTCTTCTGCAGAATCAACTCCGCATCCCTCACATCTTTGAACATAAAACATAACCAACCTTTTATAAGCACGAAGATCTCCGACACATAACACAGTAATGGGAACCAACTCTCCTCCACCCATTCAGAAATATCCCTAGCACCCAAAGCCCCATAGCCAAAACTCCCCACTAGGCCCCTCACAGCAAGACTTCCAACTTCCTCCATACCAATGTCGCGGCCGATGGTGACCCTCAACTTACCTTTCTTCTCCTTCCACGCTCTCCAACCAACACAACTAGTAACCTCCACTATACTTCTATTAAGAATCTCTTCTTTCTGCACAACTCCCTCCACTATATCCACACAGGACCCCCCGCCCTCAACACCCCACAAAAACCTTTTGACACTTGCACAGGTCTTTCCCCCCACAACTATGTCCAGTGGCCCTTTAATCACCCCCTGGGCACCTCCTACACTCTCGTCAAAAGTCTTCTTCACCACAGCATACAAATATGTAGGTTTTGACGCCCCCTGATTCATTGCCTCAGAGCTTAGGCACCCTTTCACCGCCTTCTCCCCTAGACCCTCCTTCTGCGAAGAAAATGAATAAAGAGGCTTCGGATATTCAATAAGCCTGCTAACCCTCCTTGAAACCCGAGCACAAATTTCTTCATTTTTCCCAAAGGATCTCGAATCCTTCGCCACACACAACTCTTCAACACCTGTACCCAACTCATCCCGATCCTCCATCCCAACCATCACTTTCTCATCATCACCAACCTCTTTTAACTTTTTCCGGTACAGGTATAATTCCTCCTTGTACACATCATCAGATTTGTACAGTCTCTGCTGACTCCACCAAGGATCATCACCTAGGACAATCTTCAGATTATGTACAATTGTCGTCATTTAACCCTAGAAAAAGCATAATTTGTCAACCTCCGTACCAAAGGACCACCCCTTCTCTAAAACCTTTAACTCCTATCTACCCTCCATCAAAACCAGCTCAGCTCCCACTACCACTCTAGACTCAAAGACTCATCCCCAACCAACACCTTCGACCCTAACCAGCATCCCCAGAGACTCGAACCAGGCCCCTCTCCTCCATCCTCCCTCTTTAGTTTCTTCCACCATACCTATACAATGTAGTCTAAATGTTATACATTTTTACTCTTTTATGAGTACTTTTTCATAAGAATTTTACTCAAAATCCAAGTGAAAAATTAAAAAATTACAAATTTTAATAATTGAAATTACATATTTTGAATCTCAAACATTTAAGCTACTCCTACCTATAATTTCTATCAACAAAATAATAAATTATGTTTGATGCTTTACATCTCAAAGATAGTTAACATTATTATTTTTAATAGGAAACTCCCCGCACATGAATATTTAGACAAGGCTCACATTAAGTCTTTTTTTAACACTCCATAGGAGATTTAATTTGACCATAAATAGATTTTTAAAAATATGTATAAAAAAAAGGCAATTAATTAGTTAAAGCTATTTTATTTATACAGATTGAAATCAACTTTACAATGATTAAATAATCCGAAATAAAAAGGTGATGTAATTTTTTCACAATTAAAAAATATTTTAAATCAAAGTAAATTGAAATTTATTTTTAATTGTTTTTAAATATTAAAAATTATTATTTTTTAATATTAAAAATTGAATATGACTTTTTTATTTTTTTGTGCCTACCAAAGCAACGATTACACATTTCGTTTCTAAGTCAAACATTTTATAATCTAACAAAAGCCGTCAAAATCTAAAGAAATTAGTCATATTAGTCAATTTTAACTAATTGCAGGAAAAATAAGTTTTTTTAATTTAAATATTTAAAATATTAAATTTATTATAATTTTTTTTTATATATTATGTTTTACCATAAATTACTTGTTTTGTATTTGTGTATTATTTGTTTATAAAGTAAGATATATAATAAAAAAATTTACTAAATAATAGATGAAATGTCTATTCAAAAAGTTAAACTTTTCAGTTTCAAAATCAAATACATAATATTTATCAAAAAAATATTATTATTATTATATCATTTTATTTACAAGTAAACTAAGCTATGACAGTGACTAACTACTTTTTAACTCCCTGTTATTATATATATATATATATATATATCCAAATGAATGTAAGAGCATTACATTTTCTCTTTAAAGAATATATAAAAACATTATTATGAAATAAAGCAAGGAACAATCAAATATCAAATAGATAAAAGTCAACATAAATTTTATAATCCATCTTTAAAACAATGACGAAGATATGGCTCCTCATAAGGTGTATGAAAAATCGAGATCCAAACTAGTGGATAATAAGAGGTTAAGGGTCCATGTCACAATAGTGGCCATGAAGGATCATGCTACATCGGATTTGTAAAGAGTTTGATAAGGATAAATTTAGTGGTATGTTTTATATTAAAAGGTGGAAAAGGATCAATATATTTAGTGGAGGTGTTTTTATTTTTGTCATCAAAGTTCAAAATTTTAAATTATCTTAGAGACATGATCTTTCCTTGTCAACCTATTATATCTACAATCCACTATCTATATCTATGTAAGTGGGTGATTTCATGTGGTTGAGAATATGTGGTTGGGAATAAGTGGAAGTTTTAAATAATTTTGGTACAATAGAAACAATTTATTAATAACATTTTATTTAAATTTTATTTTATTTTAATTAAAGATATATGTTTTTATTATAATATTTCATATTTAAGAATGTTAATTGTATGTGTTAATCATATATAAAGATATTTTATAGTAATATTTTATTTAAAAAAATTATTTTAATTAGAGATATATTTTCTTTATCATAATATTTCATATTTAAGAATGTTAATTGTATATATTAATTATATATAGTTAAAAATTGTTTTTCGTAAATTAAAAATTAATATTTTATATTATATATAAAAAAGATAAATATATATGTTTTTAATAGACATTTTCCTTAAGAAGAAATTAGAGCCTTTACTAGTATGTTGCTATCATAATTAGTCATGTTGTTTAAATTATACTTCATATCCCCAAAAAAACACCATAATCATTCATATTAATCTATAACAATAAAATAAAACCATACATAATAAATATGACCAATATTAAGCATAAGGGGGAGGTGGAATCTCCTCCACAACCAGTTCCAAAATCACATCTCTGTCGCCTACCTACTCTTATGATGTCCTATATGACTAAGGGTCTTCATTAATTTCTATTGAGTGAGCTTGTGTACCCACCGAGCCATCCAAGCCCTCCATATTCTACTTCCCCTTCTTCTCTTCATCCACCAAAGTGATGTAATGATGACACTAAAGACAACCTTGCACACCACCTTGAATTTTCCTTCAAAAATTTGGATGGTGTGTAGGATGTCTTGCCACTTATCCTACTTCTTCTCTATGGCCTGATGATCTGTATTGGATCATTATATTATTTTTCATCTATCTCAATGCTTTATGGGTGAAAAAATTGGAGGAATCAACTTGTAGAGCCATTTTAGTGGCTAGTCCCAATTTGGAAATTTGGGTCCAAAAAATCGTTTGAAATCTTCTGGAGCTATTTTAAGGCATCAAACGACATATTTTTATGGTCAAACCTTACTACGGACCAAGAGGCTATATTCTACACACCAAGACCTTTCCAATAGTGCAAGAATCGCCTCAATTAGAGTTTGTATGCGAAAGTTATGCTTCTTGCAAGTTGAACTACTATATTGATCACCATGATATGAGTGGATGTCACATCATCCCCCATTACTTAAACATGTGGGGCTAGCCACATAGTGTATTTTCTAGAATATTCTAGAAGGCCCAAACTTGATCACTAATTGAGGATTGAGGAAGTCAATACCCTAACCCTATACGACTATCAGGTTATGTTAAATACCGGGCCGCTAGGAGGAGAAGGGGTTCCATTTTTTTGCATTGTATCTTGATCTATAGCCAAGAAAAACTTATGAGAGTGGTATTCTGTGAGCATAACAGAGAAGGAGATATTTTGTAGTAGCCATACATGCCATAGTGTCAAAGGAAACTCCATATAAAGTGCCTCTTTCTTTGTACTTACATTTGAAGAAAAGAGATCAAAGCGACCTCACCTTCTAGTTGGGTTTTCTCTCATATTAGGTTTCCCAAGTCACATCTTGTGTTTATTTGTAGATGGTGTGTGATTATTTTTTTACATTCTCTATTTTTTCACATTTCATCTATTTCATAAATTTTAAGTAGAAAACCAACAATTAAAGAATTTAAGATCTAAAGGAAATTAACCTTTGTAGTAAAGATTCTGGTATTTTATTAGATTTGTTGTGGCGAAGTGTCTCGTGGAATATCCATGGAAGTTTACAGATCATATTGGTATCAGAGCGAGGTTTTCTTGGGGTATTTGTGGAAAGTTGTAGGGATCTAAAAATTGTTTTAAGAAGAAAGTCGCAGAACCCTAGCCATGACCAATGAATCTATTCATAACAACCTTCGAGATCTAGTAGAGGAGAGATTTGTGACACTGGAAGAGCAAGTTGTTGACATATATCGCAGTATTTACCTCCTCATGTCAGCTTTAGCAAGCAAGTTTGGACCAATCAGAAAGGATGGAGGCTCTAATTCAGATCATATTAGAGGGGAAATTGAGAGATAATGAAGACCCAAAAAAGGAGTTGCGAAAAGAACACGAGAGAGTAGTCAAGTTCCAGTGCCATAAAACCTCCACATTATTTATTCAATATGGAAGCAAAAGAGGACATAAATCCATACCAAGGTGACATCGATGCATTAAAACTGAATCATTGATTGTAGGAACTAGAAGTTTATTTCAATGTTCACCATATAGATGAAGAACACAAGATTTCATTTTTCAGACTGAAGTTAGAGGGCCATGTTTTAACTTTGTGGGAAAGCCATATGAAAACACTTAGGTTGGAGGGTGATCCACCAGTAACTAAGTGGGATGATTTCAAAACCCTCATTGAATCCTTGTTCTATCCTATTGGGCATGTAGAGGACCAATGAATCCATTGGAATTACTTCAGGAAAAGGAAGGGGTAGAGTGTACAGGAGTACACCACTAACTTTAGAAATATGGCCATCATGTTGGGTATCTATGCCAAAAACCTAGATGTACTCCTCAAGTATGGGGGGTCTACATAGTAATCTGTGAAAGTAAGTGATGATTTTTAATCTAAGGACAGTGAATGAGGCATGTTCATAGGCACCATATCTAGAAAACATAGGCTAGAAGAAAGGGAAACCAAGTGGTTCCAAGCAAAAAGAGCACCATAAAGCTTCCAAGGAGGGGGGAAAAGAAATATAAAGGAGGGGAGGATAAGAATATGACCGCCACTACACATCAATTAAATGACCCCAACAACCATTCCAACCATTACAATATTGATGGGAACACTGAGGAAAAGTATTGGAAACTACTTCCAAAATTAAACCCAAAGAATTGTAAGAAGGAAGAAAATAAAAATAATCTTCTAGCCGCCGATTCAAGCAATCAATTTGAAATAAGCTCTGATGTGGATGAGAATATTTTCTTCACATTAGTGCAGAGGGAGGTGAATCTAAGTATCCTTCATCACTAGGAAGAGAAGGAGATGAATAATCTCTTCCGCATCAATATTCAGGTCAAGAAGACCAAGATAGATGCTTTATTCATCTCTAGTTCACAAGCTAATCAGATAGCAGTGGATTTGGTCAAAAATATTGGACTGGAGGTTCACAATCATCCTAGCCCTTATCCATTGGGTTGGTTAAACAAGGATACATATATCAAGGTAATGAAACAATGCAAGATTAATTTGTTGGAAGTGTTGATTTTATTGGAAGTAGAATTGGATGTAGTACCCCTCGATGTATGTGGATTAGTGTTTGGAAGCCCCTATATGTATATGAGGGATGAAATACTCATGTAGAGGTCCAACCAACATTGACTAATCAAGGATGGGAAGTCCTACATCATCAATTCACATAAAGGCAAATCAAGTATTTCACTGGTAAGTTCCAACCAAGTCAAGAAATTGATTAGTTTGAGTAAGAAATATGTTTTACTTTCCTTAAGAGAAAATCAAACCGAAGATGATTCGATAAGAGTAAATACATCCCTAGGTGTACTAAAGAAAAGAAACATTATTTAGAGGAGTTTCCACAGGCATATAAATGAGTGTTTCATTATCCTAAAGGGATACCACCCAAGAGGGAAGTGGAGAACGAAATACAGTTATTTCCAAACTCCCCATTGTTGAATTTTGGGTTGTATATATAGTTCGTTCTAGAAGAAAATGAAGTGAAGACACGTTTGCAAAAGCTATTGGATAAGGGTGTGATTTGTCCAAGCATATCACCTTGTGGGTCACCCATAATAATTGTACCAAAGAAGGATGGGACTTGGGGAATGTGTATTGACTATAAAGCATTGAACAAGATTACACTAAACAATTGATACCCTCTACCCAGGATCGATGATCTGTTAGATTAGTTGCACCATGCAAAATATTTCACCAAGTTAGATCTCAAATCAGGATACCACCAGGTATGTGTCAAGGAAGAAGACCCCTCGAAGACTACCTCCAAGACAAGGAAATGTGTGTATGAATGGTTAGTCATGCCATTTGGTTTATGTAATGCACCAACTACATTTATGAGACTAATGAATGATGTATTATGCCCATATATAGATCTCTATAGTCTATTTGGATGATATACTGGTTTATAGTGCTACCTGGGAGGAGCACATATCACATCTCATGGATGTGTCAGAGACTCTGAAAAAGGCTAGCCTTAAGAAATATGAGGTTTCTAAATAGTATTTGGGGTATTTGGGGTATGTGATCGGTGGAGGGGATCTCAAGATAGATCTCGTAAATATGGAGGCCATCATGAAATGACTAGTTCCTACAAATTTCACTAAAGTTAGGAGTTTTTTAAGGGAAGCAAAGTACTTGCATAATTTCATAGCTTTATTTTCAGCAGTAGCTGCACCACTCCATGCCATAATAACAAGTGGTGAGAATTTCCAATGGGGGGAGAATCAGAAGAAGGATTTCGATGAGATAAAAAGAAAGATTAGTCAAGCACCAGTTCTTTCGTTACCAAACTTGAAAATTCCTTTTGTAGTGGAGACATATGCAAGTGTGTATTCCATGGGAGAAATTTTGATGCAAGGAGGAAGGCATGCATGCTATCATTTTGAAATATTTCATGGGGTAGTTCTCAACTACCCTACCTATGATAAGAAACTCTATTCCCTAGTTCAAATTGTCAAGGAGTGGAAGCATTATCTTATGGGCCCAGAGTAAGCTACAACAAACTAGACATTACAAGTGTATGGGTTTTTTACAACAATTTCATCTAGTCATCAAGTATAAGAAGGGAATCAAAAAAATTTTGGCAGACGCTTTCAAGGCCACCCACATCCAAGATTACAATTTTAATAACTCTAATGCACATGGATCCTTTTATGAATTATGCATAGAGAGAGGCATACACAGAATATGAGGACTTCAAGGAGGTGTTTCAACAGATACAAGGACAAATTCATATAGAATAAGGAAAAAGAAAAGTATAACTATGATTTCCATAATGGTTTACTCTACAAACTTTACAAGCTCTATGTACCTAAAGGTGAATGACTACAACTTATCAGAGGGGTTCACATGAGCCAAGGTTGTAGGACATTTGGTGTTGGGAAGAAAGTTTCCATCTTACATAGGTATGCATACTAGCTCAGAATTCAAGAATATGCAGCATGGTATATTAGAGGATGTATACTTTGATGTTGTAACAACAAGACCAGTAATAGGAATAAAGGTTTATACCATCCCTTACATGTACCCACTCGACCTTGTGAAAACATTTCCATGGATTTTGTGGGAGGTTTACCAACAACCAGGAAGGGACATGACTCTCTGTTTTTGGTAGTTGACAGGTTCAACAATATGTGCATTCTCATGCCTTGTAAAAACACCATCAAAGGATAGGAAGAAACAAACATGTTTTTTGAACATATTTGGGCATTCTTTGGGATACTGAGGAGCATCATCTCAAATAAGGATACTAGATTTCTTAGTACATTTTGGAATACATTGTGGGAGAAGATGGACACTAAGTTTAAGAGGCCTACAACATTCCATCCACACATAGATAGGCAGACATAAGTAGTCAATAGGACTTTGGTCCAAATTTTGAGTGGTTACAATCAAAGGCATCCACAAACATGGGATGCGAATCTAACATACATACAACACTCTTATAACGGAGTGGTCCACACTTCTACTGGTAAGTCCCCTTTTCAAACATGTTTTGTGTATTTTTATCCTTTTCCCTTGGATGTTGTTTATGGAAAAAAAGGAGAAGTGAGGGAAGACACCATGAGAGAAGCATTCAAATAAAAGAAGTTTATAGAAAATATTAGGAAAATACATTTGCAAGTACAAGAGATTTTGAAGAAGTCACGAGAAAAATACAAGGCTAGACATAATCAACACAGAACCGACAAGTCATTCAAAGTGGGAGACAGAGATTGGTTACAACTGAACAAGGAAAGACTACATGGTTAGGTTAAGAAGATCAAGGCTCTGTGGTATGCCCCTTTCAAGATATTGGAGAAGGTTGGAAATAACACATACACACTCAATCTACCCCCATACATGCAAATTTACTTAGTAGTGAATGTGGAGAATATCAAGCTCTATGAGCCTTCCTTGTTGGATAAGGAGGAGGAGCATGTCCTACCTTCCATAGAGGACTTAGCACCAGATGCTCAGGTAGATTTGGCATAGGACATAGTTTTGCATAAGCATTCCAAAACTACAAGACATGGGCAACATGACCTTTAGTAGAGTGGTTTGAAAGGACAACTTCTAGGAAGGCAATACCCTTACCCTAAACAAATATCAAGCTATGTTAAATACTGAACCTCTAGGAGGAGAAGGGGTTACATTATTTTTCTTTATATATTGTTCCATAGCAGCTGAGAAAAACATATGAGAGTGGTATTTTGTGAGCATAACATAGGAGGATATATTATGTAGTAGTCATACAAGCCACTCTGTCAAAGGAAGCTCCACAGAGAGTGTATCTTTCTTTGTACTTGCATTTGAAGAAAAGAGAGTAGAGCGACCTCATCTTCTAGATGGCTTTTCTCCCATATTAGGTTTCCCAGGTTAGATATTATGTTTATTTGTGGATGGTGTGTGAGTATTTATTTATGTTCTCTATTTTTTGCATTTAAGATATTTTATAAATTTTAAGCGGAAAACCAATAATTAAAGAATCAAATTAACCTTCATAGTAAATATTTCAATATTTAATTAGATCTGTTGTGACAAATTGTCAAGTGGAATATTCATGACAATTTATAAATCACCTAGGAAATCATGGACTTTACCATCTAGTACACTTCGACAGTCTGAAAGTATTTGGTCTCCTTGGTGTAGGATTAACTCGAGTCTAAAACCGAGCATCCCACCTCCTCCACAAGTTGGATATATGCTACCTTTTGTCCCTAACTTCTTCCTCCATCTCCTCAACTATCACTTTCTTAGAGTCAGATCAAATTCTCCATGAATAGACACTCTACCTCTCGAGCTTCATTTTTTTCCCTCGCTGTTGTTGGTGATTTTTGTGTCTAGGGATCCTTCCTCATGGTTCCCGCACCTATTATCTTTCCCCATAATCCCCCTCGACTAGACCTTGCCACCACATTGGCAAAATATCTCACACTTCCAACTGATATCTTTTGACCTCGAAATATCACCACCAATTCTCCAAATAAAGGCCTGGGAAATAGTCATAGTCTGCAAGGCTCTATCCCCGAATTGGATTTTCTCCCACAAAGACATCCCAGACTATCAATGCCCCATAGAATCCCATAGAAAATCACAACATTAGGTAGCCAAACCAAGCACCACCCCCTGACCACACTCTAGAAAAGACACATTTCCCTTGCGCTCAATGTGGCCAAGTATGATCACCAGAATTTGTTTGATGATGTTTGATATCTTTTCAAGTCCCAATGCTAGTCTCTAGTTACTTGATACTTTGGTTGGGAACAACCCATTTATGATTCTTTCCAAGGATTTATAAGAAACATGGAGTCACCTTCGAGCACTAGATATCTATACCCCGCTTCCTTTGCTACTTGTAGGCCTTTTAACAATGCTTCCATTTTTTCCCCATTATTTTATTTGTTACCCAGTCCATTTGAACAAATTCTCAGGATATTTCCTGTCAAGTCATAGAAGATGCCTCCCACTCCCGAGGACCCTGAATTACCCTTCAAGGCTCTATCAAAATTCAATTTGATATGTTGTGTTGGGGGGATCCCATGTGCCTTTGGACCAAGAGACTATAGGGGATTTTGGTTGAGGTTATATCATGGTGCTTCTATTGATTTTCCAATTCTAGAGTATGATAGATTCCACTTCTTCTAAAGTACAATATTCTTTGTTTGAGGTCACTGATGTTATTGATTCTTTTGCATTTGTTTGTATATTTTCCAAAACCCTATCAATATTAAGGTGTTCCTACTTGAACATGCACATGTTTCACTCTTCCACATGTTCCATAGTAACAACCCCAGGAATGAGTTCCAAAGCTTATTCACTATAGAATTTTTGAAGGGGTTGTCTTTTCAATGTTAAACCATTTGGATGACATATCCCTATGCCCTATTCAATTTTATAAAAGTAGTTTCCCCATATCCCATAGTATTGAAACCAACTTTCAATTATTGAACAAGTAGTCTAAGGTTTCACCCCCTTCCTAGCATGTCAGGCATATCAACGACCCTTTGTACCCCCTCTTCTTGTTTACCATATTCTCCAATTATATTAGGGGAATTGGGTGCATTAGTGATACATTTGGCTCCTCATTTACTAGGTTTGGGATAGTTATGGCGATCTTTTGAATTTCTGCACTCCAATATTCACTTGGTTCTTTGAGGATATGTTAATTTCGCTGCAATGTCACCATGTTTCTCTAGATTTGTTCCTTCCTCGGTTTTAAATCATGTAATCCAATTTGTGTTTCACATATTAAGGAGTGAGTTATCAAAATTGATGGTGTTTCTATTTTCTTCCTTCAACCATTTGATTATTGACTTTTGTTTCCACATAATTTCTTCCTGCCTATCTCTTTGAGCTATGTCGAGTTGGATTTTCTCCTCCCTTTTGGCTAGTTCCTTAGTATGAGGAATTCTAATAATATATCTTTGCACCTCTGCCGTTTCTTTTTCTATATGGAGTTTTTCCTTGTTGATATTCCCAAAAATCTCCTTATTCCAAAATTTAACTCTCATCTTAATGTGCTTCAAATTATAATGGAAGAAATACATATTTGTCATGTACACCTATATATTCTCTTGCAACCAATGCTGAATATTATGGAGAAAATATGGACGATCCATCCGTAATTTATCAAATATAAAGGGTTAGGGTCTTGGTTTAAGGTTACTCTCCCAAGCAATCACAATCAACTAGTGGTCATAACCTATGAATGGAAAAATATTCATTGTGATGGAATGCAATTATTGAATCATGTCTTTCAATGCGAAAAATATATCTAACCTTACAATTATCTATTTACTCTTCCCCTACAGTTACTCCATGTATACTTACCACTGCTAGTAGGGATGTCCATTAGGCGCAAGATTTCTATGTTTTCCTTGAAGGTTTCATTTTCAGGGTCTAGTATTCTAAGTCCTCCTTTCTTCTCATGGAGGGACCTAATCATATTAAAATCTCCACCTATGACCCACAACCATCCTTTGAAAGCCTCTCTCAATAAGGCCACTATGTCTAGGAAATCCATCTTTGTAGACGACATCAGGGGGTCCATATGCATTAGTTAAATATCCTTCTTCTAACATTTCAAGAACTTTATACTAGACTAAGAGGAGCCTCAGGGAGGTGAATAGAATTCTATCTGCACTACTTATGGGTCCCATAATAGTGCCATCCCTCCTAATGCCCCTTCTACTTCCATTACCACTTCTTCACTATTTCTCCATATTTTCGAGGAAATATGGATCATGTGTTCTTGATCACACTTAGTCTCTTACAAAATCAGGAAATTCTATTTCTCTTATTGCATCTGCTTCTTAAGAAACCTATGTTTAGATGGTGCATTGAGGCCTTTGATATTCCAGGATATCACTTTTATTTTAAACTTTTGGTTGAGTGAGGAAGTAATTTTTTGGGAGGCCAATAATATCGTAGCTTGAGTCCCCCAGTAGCTCTCACGTTTCCTCTATTTTCTACTTCATCAATTTGTGTCCCCTCTTCTTATCTTCAATCCCCTATTTCTTCTACAAATTTAAAGGGTTTGTGTGAATCCTCATTCCTCCTATGGATGTTGTAGGCTAGGTATGATTATTACCTTTTCCTTTTCCCTTAATCATTTCCTTGTGTAATTTTCGTATTCGGTCCTCCTGTAGCTCACTAAATTTCTCTTTACCATGTAGATATACGAGA
>JZKD02S2032226.1:0-37928 GCA_000966675.3 Picea glauca
CTCCTTCAGCAAATGTTGTCTCTTTTCTCAGCTCGACCTCTCTCTTTCTCTTGGCATCTCACCAAGAGTCTCTTGATCTTGGCATCTCACCAAAGATCCCTTCTCTTGGCATCTCGCCAAGAGTCTCTTGATCTTGTCATCTCACCAAATATCCTCTCCTTGGTCTCTCACCAAGTGACTTCCTCTCTTGCTCTCTCTTGTTCTCTCAACAAGAATGCTTCAACTACCAAAGAATGGGTGAGCCCTCTTGCCCAAGTCGACCTCATGAGGGAAGGTGAGGGGTTTTCTAATCTAACGGTTGAGATTAGATTAGATGGATGGCTGAGATTTGGTGCCTCTTCACTCACCCTCACTTTAATCATAAAGTCACCTTTTAATTTGCATCTCACAAATTAAATGACTAGGACCCACATTAGGCACTTTCTCCCCCTTAGGCGCCTAGGGAAGAGAAACACTTGCCTTGGTACTTTATTTTAATTAAAAATTTAACAGAAGAGCTTGGCAAAGCGATTTGGTTCAGTATGGCAGCGAAGTGTTAATTGGGGTTTCTTATAGAACTCACATAATGTCTTAGATAATGGTCACGATGTTGCTTGGTTAATGGGTGCACTGGGCAATAGTGTCTTAGTTTATGGGCACGGTGCCTTAGTTTGCAAGCAAGAGTGCCTAGTTCAGTTGGGTCTGCATCACAAGTCAAACAGATGTTGACTCAGTGTGACATGTAGCACAAGGAATGGTAAGGAGTGCCTTGGACATTGTTCAAGTGGAACAATTGTAACCCTTGGGCACATGAAACTTTGGGATGCCTTAGACAATAGTGCACAATCTAGTTTAGACATGGACCCGAGGCACTCAAAATTCCAAGATGAAAAATATAGTGTAGTGTATTGCACATTTGGGTCAATGGTGAAAGGCACCTTAGAATGAGGAAACGACAAGGAACCCCCCACCTATATAAAGAGAACACAAGCATGTGTAAAGGTATTCACTCATTCTTCAAGTGGACAAGAAGTTTTGAAGTGCTAAGTCTAGGTTTTGGCACAGTGAATGACTCAGACACAAGCTAAGTCTTAGGCAATTAGTATGGAGGACTTAGACAACCTAGTAAGTGTCTAGCACATAGCAAAACTAGACTAAGACTAGTGTAAGTGAGGAAAGGGAATTGCATGAGGCGGATCCATGGATGCTTCAAGAGTTAGACTGTGCAAGTATTATGGAAATACACAGTTGTGCCTTGGGTAATTTTTTCTCTGTAAAAGAGTCACGACAACCTACCCAAACTCCTTTGTCGTATTCTTGTAGCATTCTTCGCATTGATAAGTTAAGGCATCTGCGTTGGGTGCCACCCATAATTTTGTGTTGTAGCTTTTTTACTTCGACAAATGTTATTGTTCCTTTCATTGTTTTGGATGGTTAAGTGTTTTTGAATATTACCTAAGTGTTAAAGTATTGTTTGGATGTTTTAAGGCCATGGTTGGACGTGTGCTAGTTGTTAGATAACTTGGTTGCAGATCTAACAAGTTGTAGCTCAGCGCATAGTTATGGGCAAGACCCTAAGTGAAGAGTCATAGCTTGGTTGTCATAGGCATATGATGGTCAAGCCATTGTGGATGAGGCAAGGTAGTGTCGCATGACCCACAATGCTTAAAGATAAAAATTTCAAATAGGACTTACAGGTCTATGATAAGTGGTATCAAAGCCACGTTCGAATGCTTAAATTGCATGAGTGTCTCTTCACCACAAACATCTCTTTCATTGAAGGAGTTTGTGGGGTTGTTTTGACAAGGATGTCAACAATTCAAGTGGGTGAGAGTGTAAGGATCCTACTTGAGGTGTCACTAGCAATGACATGACAAAAGGCATGCCAAGCAAACTTGGTTAAGGGTGCAAAGTGAGTCTATATGCTTTGGTAGCCTTGGTGACCAATTCATGGTGATTTGTGAGACAGTTAGGATGTTGTACTAGTTTGGTGTGGACTAGAAGGATCAAGGATGTCTTACCTAGCAAGGGATAATAATCGACAAGGCAATTGCAATGCAAGCTTGGCGGAGGACAATGGGATCTAGCAATGTAGAGGACAATGTCTTAGCCATGGCAAGGCAACATTGTTAATGAGTGTATTGAAGGTATGTGAAATCCTATTGCCACTAGGTACATGACCTTTATAGGACGACAACAGGTTGGCCAAGATGGATGATAGCAAAATCCTAAATTGGGTGACCACTTGTTCAAGTGTGCTTGGCTCGATGGAGGTGATAGAGGGTTGCCTATGGTTGGGTTCTCGACTTGGGTTTGACTAGGACAAGTTGGTCAGGCATAGTCTACGTGATACAAGTAGTTGATGGTCATGTCAATGCCACATGGCGACTAGGCTTCTTGAGTGGTATGGGATGCTCATGTAGAACATAAAGTCGAGTTCCATGAAAAACCGTATTAGAGCTACTCTTCACCCCCTTTCTCTAGGAATGGTGGTATTGAATCATCTTCACCCCCCTTTCTACAGGAAAGGTGTATCAGAGCTAACTCAGGTGCTCTTCACTACATTTAAGAAGGAAAAAATTGGTTATGGAGTGGACCAAGTTGTTTTCATAACCATTTTTGAGTGTTGTTCACCGCATTTTGACAAGCTTGGAACCAACGAGAGGTTTGTGGGACGAGTTGAGCAGGAGGAAGCAAGGGTGACTTGAAGATGGTGTGGTGGACGTAAGTTCTTTTTGTTGTTTCATGTGGACATAGTACAACATTGGAGGCTTGAGGTAACAATCACTTGGGCAAAGTAAAAAAGTTTGGTAAAGTGCCAATGGCATTTTTGGATGTCGAGATAGGTTCACATCAAGAGGATGGTGATGTTGACCAACCCTCTAAGGTTGCATTGATGAAGACTAGACTTATGACCTTGCGGAAGACAATACAACAATCACTAGATTCTCTTTATGATCATGGAGAGAAGACATGATCTTTGAAACAAAGGTTGATCCAGATTGACCAAACTTGTGACAGAGCTTCGAGAGGGAGTTATGTGCAACCTTTAGTGGACAATAGTTCAATGAAAGCATTGGAAGAGAAGTTTGTTAGGCTAATATCCATAGTGGGCTCAACAATGACATCAACAACCAAAGTGGTGGATGCTTTCTTAAATAAGCAAGTCATTCAAGATTTAAGTGGACAAATCTAGATAGTGGAAGATTCAACCAAGGAAACTTGTGAATTGGTGGCAAGCTACACAAACACAACAACGAGATACTTGGGAATGTTCAATAGGAGATGGAGTGGTGCACTTTCATGAAGTAGGCACGAAGTCGAATTAGCTACTCAACTTGCTTAAGTCATGAATGCTAGCAGTGTATCCAGGCATGACACTTTGAGCCATGGGCAATTGAATGGTGATTATGGCAAAAACATTGTGGAGTAGTTGAAGGAGTCAACCATGGATGGATGTGCCACTTGTTGAAGGCAAGCTTGGACAACATAATTTGGAGAACAACAAAGTTCTTGAAGAAATGGCCAAGGATGATAACAATTTTAAGTAGGGGAAGATGTAAAGCCACTGCCTTAGAGTTGGCAATGAGAAACCCTACCTGTCCATTGAGACAATCATTGGTAGAGAGTAGTTGGATACGATAGTGGAATACAAGTCTGAATGAGCATACATTGGGTGGTTTTTCACGAGAAAAGCATGCTTAAGTGCCAAAGAGCTTGGGAAAGTAATTCGGCTAAGTATGGTAAAAAGATGAGGGTTGTCAATTGGGTTTCTTATAAAACCTACACGATGACTTGGACAATGGCCACAATGTTCCTTGGTTCATGGGAACATTGGATGGTAGTGCATTTATTTGTGGGCATCAAAAACCTCTAGTTTGGGAAAACAATAGGAACCATGTGAATTAGTTGCACAATGTACAAATACCGAGGGTAGGAGTGTCTAGTTCAACTAGGCATGCATCACATGTTGGATGAACATTGGTTGGACATGATGTGAAGCACAAGGAATGGAAAGTAGTGACTTGGATTTTGTTTAAGTCGAATACTTGTAATTGTTGGGTGCATGAGACTTTGGGATGCCTTGGGTGGTAGTGCACGATCCACATTGGATGTGAACCTAGGGGTTGAATGTTCCAAGACTTCAACTTCTTCTTAAACACCCATTTTTTGCTAATGGGATTTCTTCTAGTCAACAAATCCACTAGATCCCAAACCTCATTCTTGTCCAAGGCTTCCATTTATTCAACCATGGTCTTTTTCCAGAGTTTCCCATCCTTTGAATCCACTGCCTCCCTAACAGTTCTAGGATCATCATCAATAATAAACAAAGCAAAATTTGAATGAAAATCAAGTGGAGTATACCTTTTTGGTTGCTTTCTTTCTCGAACCAATCTCCTTAATACTGGAGTATGAGGATCTTCTTCTTCTAATTCTTGTTCTTCTGCAGAGTTTGATTCATCATCCTTCAACTCAAACTCTATTTTCTCTGGTTCTTCCTTCCTTGGTAGGACTTTTTGTTTGACAACATATTTGATTTCTCTAAATATCACATCTCGAGTATACACTACCTCCTTAGTTTATGTGTTCCAAAGATTACAACCTTTCAGACCATCTTTATACCCAATAAAGATACACTTTTCAACATTTTTATCTAGCTTACTCATGTTTTCCTTTGGAACATGAACATAAGCATCACAACCAAATACTTTGAGATTTGTGAGAGAGGGTTTCTTTCCAGTCCATACCTCATGTAGAGTCTTGTCATCCAGTGTTGATGAGGGTGATCGATTGACCAGGTAACATGCAGTACCCACTACCTCTGCCCATAATTCATGTCCCAACCTGACACCACTGAGCATGCACCTTGCTTTTTCCATCAGTGTCCCATTCATCCTTTCTGCATCTCCATTTTGTTGATGTGTATATGGAGTAGTATTCTGCCATGCTATACCATACTTCTTACATAATTATTTGAATTCATTTCCGCAAAACTCTCCACCATTATCCGTCCTCAACACCTTAATTCTTTTCTCTGCTTCATTCTCCATAAGAGCCTTAAACTCTTTAAACCTGTCAAAGACTTCATATTTCTTCCTGAGGAAATATATCCAATTATTCCTCGAGAAGTCATATATAAATGAGACATAGCACACAAATTTTCCCAGTGATGGAACCGACACAGGTCCAAACACATAAGTGTGCACCAACTGTAAAATTCCCTTTGCCCTCGTTGCACTAGAGGGGAATCTTACCCGATTATGCTTCCCATATACACAGTGTTCACATAACTCAAAATCCAAATAGCAGTTAGACATATCTTCAACCGTACCTTTACCATGCAGTAGTCAAAATCCCTTCTCTCCAATATGCCCCAACCTTTGATGCCACAACATAGCCTTTTCTCTAGAGACTGTAAGAGTTTTTTCTTCTTCAACTCCAATATCAGGAACAATGGAACTATTACACCCATCACTAATAGTGCTTCCTTGCAGCTTATACAATGTTCCACACCGAATTCCCTTCAACAACACCATTGTTCGTCGAACCATCCTGTAGGTTTCTTTCTCAAACACTGTTTTTGCCCCTACATTGTCCATTTTGCTTACATAAATCAAATTTCTAGCCAATCCAGGAATGTGTAAAACACTGGGGAGTATTCTAATCACTCCATCCATGAGCTTCAACTCAACTTTTCCTCGTCCTATGATTTTGGCCATCGAGTCATCACCTAGGAAAACATCACCTCCATCATACCTTTCATATTCACAGAACCACTCCCTACGAGGAGTCATATGAAAGGATGTACTTGAGTCAACCATCCATGCCCCATGATCTACATGTGTGCTTGAAGAAGCCAAGTACACATCCCCTCCTTCTTCCTTGGAGGTTTTTTCTTCTATTGAAGGAGCATCTTAATATCCCTTCCCTCTCTCAACACTTTTAGATCTATATTGCTTCTCGTAGTGCCCTTCTTTTCCACATCTCCAGCATACCTTAACAAACTTTCTAGAAGATTTAGATCTACCCTTAGATTTGGATCTCCCACTCGAGGACTTAGATCTATTTCTTTCTTGGGAGCATCCTCTTGCAAATAATGCTTATGTGCGTTGTCCTTCCATGTTCTTCTGCCTCATCTCCTCTAACAATAAAGATGAGACCACATCATTGAAACTTAAAGTAGTTGTATTACTACCTATGACCACAACCAGACTATCCCATGAGTCTAGTAAAGAACACAATAAATTGATACATTTGCCTTAATCATAAATCTTTATATCAACAGATAATAACTGACTTACCACGGTATTGAAGGCATTCAAATGCTTTGTCACTGAGTCTCCATCTTTCATCCTCGGGTTATACAACTTATGTAGGAACAATTTGTTTGCTAGAGACTTTGACTGATACAAAGCCCCTAATTTATCCCATAATGCCTTGGTTGTAGCTTCCCCTGAGACATTCAGTAGTATTGAATCTAAGAGACGCAATCAGATTGTACTCTTCGCCTTTCAATCCAACTTTTCCCAGTCTTTTGTTGATGCTCCTAAAGGTGCAGTACTTCGATACACAACGATCCACTGATCTTTTCCCACCAACGGATCTTCCATCTTGAGCTTCCACAACTCAAAACTTTACCCATTAAATTTCTCAAACTCTATTTTTGAACTGCTCGCCATTTCTTTTCACCTAAAGAATCGATATCTCAGGTCTCCCACTATAACAAGGTTTACCATAGACCCGAGCCAAAACCCCTGACCACAAAGGCGTCCCCTTGAAGCCAATAATCGTTCTGATACCAAATGTATATTTTAACCTTGTATAATAAATTACTGCAAACAAATTCTTAATAAAAACATAAAAGATACAATGGCACACACTCATATTACATAGAGATTTTACCCTAGAAACCCAAACTGGGAAAACCAACAACTTGTTTAGAGTCCCACCTCTAATCTTCTATTCATCATCTTCATTGTTTACAATACAATATACATATAAGATCTTCCGACATCCAAACCCCTAATCCATTAACCCAGATTAGTCAACAACCTTAATTCCTTAACCTAAATTAGAAAACCATCGACGAAAACCATGTGTCGAAAAAATACCAAAAAAGGACGCAAAAAATGCCTAAAATGGTGCCCCCTCTACCCCCACCCCCATGCACTTGGGGCAACGCAGACACTAGATCTATTCGTGCAAAGAATATAACACATACCCAACAACTATGCCTCAATTTGAATATAACGTTGTAAACATGTTAATTTGATTTATAATTTATTTGAGCAATGCTATTTGATATGTGTCTCTAGATTTGTGTAGAGATAGGAATGAAAATTGTCAATTAAGCTTACACATGGGTAAGGTTTGTATGGAAGGGGTGTGGTATGTATATAATTGGGAGAGGAATAGCAACGTCCCTATTTCTTGCCTACTAGAAACTCCCTTTGTGTAAGGGCATAGGGATGGTACTTTACTAAGGAGGTTACATGTTGTCACGAGGGCAAGCATCAGGTGGGCAGTCATGAGGTATAACTAAGGAGCTCCCAATAAGGACAGGTCATCCTTATTCCTCATTGACCATGTGTCTCTCACCATGTGTAAACATAATGGAGTTAGCGGTGGTCTCACCATGTTACATTACTTTTACCCCAACCATGAAAATGTATGTGTTTTGGAGGGGTCAAGTGATAATGGCCTCGCCCTTTGTATTGATTATATTAGTATTGATACTGATATCGAATGAGATTCACTATTATGAGACAAAATATCCTTTATGTGCATAGCTTTTAGAATTATATTTAAAAATGCACCATGAAAAATATTATTCATATAGAGAAATTTGCACTCATTTTATTAGAGGGGATATTATGGGAAAAATATGATGATTTTATTAGGCACATTTGAAATAGGAAATTAAATACTAATAGGCATGCATAACTAGAAATTATTTATCTCCTATATTAGAAGTTGTATTTATTTAAAAGTGAATTATCATGTGCACACACCAAAAGAATTAGAAAAGGTAAGAGGAAACATAAATGAGTAAAAATAGGAAAGGTAGTTGGGAGTTGGGTGAACAATACACATTTAAGTAATTATAAATTAGAATTAGACGTAGACTAAACATTCTACATTTTTGACCATTTCCGGTCATATTTTTTGGTCAATTCTGCTCGAAATCTAGCTAAAAATGGTTGGAATTGCAATTTGAGTTGTTAAATCTACATAATCTGAGTGCTCCAGGGTTTTTTCAAGGTGTTGAATCTATTTATGCATTCAAAATGCAATTTCAACAAAGAAAAACTGTGATTTCACAAACAATTGTATCGCCAAATTCTAGTGATGGTTGTCGGAAATGGTAAAAAACGTAGAACGTTTAGACTACGCCTTAGAACTAAGAATGGAAAAACATGTGCCTGGGTGAAAAAGAGGCATATTGATGAATTAATAACTAGGAATTCTACATGAGAAGGCATGTGGCATTTGGAAAAAGTACTATAAGAAGAGAGGAAGGGTGACCATGGAGGACACCTTATGCTCCCTAATGTTGGACAATTGTTCTAATGTTAAAGTTTTCATGGTGAAATGGTGGATAGTTTGGTCTTGATTGTGTAAATATTGATTAGGTTTTGTTTGGGAGTGAGGACTTCATAACTCTTTGGTAGCTACAAAATATGTTGGTGAAGCGTGTATGCCCTTTCACCATTGCTAGCTTATACGCACCTTCATATAATGTTTGCAGCTTGGGGATTCCAAGTAAAGAAGAGTACACTTAGGATATGGTAGGGAGGTCAATTGGCTAGTTTTCATACAATTGGCAAGTTCGAAATTGAAGGGAGACTTAGGAGCGTTCTTGAGGAGCAAGCTTGGAGATGAATACCACAAAGAGATAATAACTACAACCATCTAAAACAGGTAGGTTAGTTTGGGAAAAAATTATTTGCATTCTTTGTTGTTCAGAATTTCCCCTTTGGGGTTTAATTTCTCTAGGTTTAATGGATCAAGTCTCCTTGTTTAGAAAGAGTTAGATCCTTGTATAGAGTTATTAATGGCACATTAGAATCAACCTAAACCCTTGTAGAAGACCTCGTCGTAGTTGACTACTTGTGGACAATTCTAAAAATGTTTTTTGTGAAATTTTGTACAGGGTTACACAAATACCCGTGCCCTGTAGAAAGGAAACGTATGTGCATTTTTATGCACATGCACATTGCAAGAGGACAACCCGCACATGCATGCGTGTTTCCTTAATATAACTTGTATGCATGTCATGTAGTGGCTTGTTTCTCTCTTTGAGTGTAAAAAATAGGTTTTGAAGGGGTTCTAAAAAGTTATTTTTTGGTTTTTCTTCCAGGAGTGGGTTCAATGATTTAAGCTATTGAAGTGTAGGTTTAATCATTATGAAGGTCATTCCCTAATCCTTTTTTGAGTTGGATTAAAACAACACTACTATTGTAATTACCGAGTTTTAAGCTTGATCATCATTTATCAATCAGATTTCTTCTCGAGTACTATTTCTTTGTAGTTGTATATACTTTTTTTCCAACAGAAAATTTCTCATTATATTAGAAATATAATTTGGTATTACATACTTGACCTCCTGATAAAGATTTACAACGGTCCACAAACTACCATCACTTTCAGGCAAGCTATAAAAGACGCCAACCAATTTGTAATATTCCAGATATAAAAAGTACGCAGAACATAAATAAATAGTTAGAAATGGCAGATGAACAACAATATAACCAAAACAACACCACGATAATACCAAAATGATAGCAAAATAACACCAGAAATAACACTTTGATTACCGAGAGCAATGTTCACTTGCCTCTTCGAGGGGGCAACCTCCAGTAGAGCATAACTCTATTACAATAATCTCCACGAAAAAATTTCTCATACCCTCGACTCCTATTTATACTAAATATGTCTATCAAAGGAACCATCTAGAGGAAGATCCTTCTAGAAGCGGATGCCTCTATTAGGTCTTCTTACATTGAACTTATTCTTCCTTATTGCTAGGCCTTATTAATATTGACCTTTATTACATGGAAATATATTATTCTACCTACGTGAGGGGTTAGGTCCCTAACACGTCCTCCCCCTTAAAAACAACCTTGTCCTCAAGGCTTAAGATGGGGAAATTGTTGCATAATAGTAGCTAGTTCCCAAGTGGCATCTATTGGAGTTGTATATTTCCACTGGACTAACACTTCCTTGATGGTTCCCTGACGTAGTCGACGCTCACGCTGGTCCAAAACTGCTTGTGGTTGTAGCCAAATGGAGCCTTCTTCGTCCAACTCATGAATGTTGGTTTGAGTTTGGCACTTATTTCCAATCACCTTCTTTAAGAAAGAAATATGAAAAACAAGATGGAGCTTAGAATGACTGGGCAAAGCTAACTGATAGGCCACCTATCCCACATGCTTGAGAACGGTATAAGGACCATAAAATTTGGGCGCCAGTTTCTGACAATGGTTAGCCTTGAGGGAAGTTTGCTTGTAAGGTTGCAGTCGAAGAAACACCTGATCCCCTTTTGCAAATTGATGTTCAGAGTGACCTTGATCTGCTTATTGTTTCATGCAATTCTGGGCCATGACCAAATTCTCTTTGAGGGTATGGAGAATACCCTCTCGAACTGTAAGCGTTTGGTCAACCGCCTGGACCTTCGAGACACTTAACAAATATGAGAGGACTGAAGATGGCTTTTGTCCATATACCGCTTCAAAAGGAGTCATGCGCATAGTTGTATGGTACGAAGTGTTGTACCACCATTCAACTAGTGGTAACCATTGAGCCCATTGATTCTACCTTTCTGATGCAAAACACCTCAAATATGTTTCCAAACATTTGTTGACAACTTCAGTTTGACCATTAGTCTGAGGATGATAAGTTGTGCTGAGATGTAATTGGATGCCTTGTAGCTTGAACAGTTCTTGCCAAAAATTGCTGGTGAAAGTTGGGTCACGATAAAAAACAATAGAATGTGGCATACCATGAAGCTTGAAGACTTGATCCATGAACAATTGAGCCACAATAAATGTTGTAAATGGGTGTTGAAGAACACAGAAAAGAGCATACTTGGAAAGACGATCAACTACCACCATGATGACTAATTTATTGCCCGATTTAGATAAGCCCACAATAAAATCCATAGAGATATCCCTCCAAATAGCAGGTGGAATCGAAAGCGGTTGTAGTGTGCCAAGAGATTTGACAGTTTCACCCTTGTTGCGTTGACACACATCACATTCAACCACAAAATTACAAATGTCCTGTTTCATACCCTCCCAAAAAAAAGAACGTTTGACCCGATCATAGGTTTTGGTAAACCCAGAGTGCCCAACAGTGGGTGTAGAATGAAGCTCATAAAGTACCACAGATTTAAGTTTTGACTGTTTACTTAAATACAAACGACCTTTGTATTGAAGCTCATCATTGAGCCAAGAGTACCCTAGGGAAACTGGAGAATTGGACTGCAGTTGTTGTATCAGATGAAAACTTTTGGGATCGTGTAGCCATTCCTGGCGAACAACTTGGAGCCAATCTGGTACAATGAAAGAGAGAGAAAAAAGAGACCTTTCATCTTCATATTTTCTGGAAAGTGCATCAGCAACCACATTATCTTTGCCTTTTTTCTAAATGATCTCATAATCATATCCAAAGAGCTTAGTCACCCATTTTTGTTGCTCAGGGGAGGAAAGGCGTTGTTCCATAAAATACTTGAGGCTTTGATGATCTGTCTTAATTTGGAAGAATTTCCCCAATAGACAAGGTCGCCAAAGATCCACGACATGCAGAATAACCAACATTTCATTTTCATAGATTGATTTGCCCAAATTTCTCTCGGACAGTTGTTTGTTGGTAAATGCCAAAGGCCAACCCTCTTGCATAAGGACAACGCCAATTCCTTTCCTGGAAGCATCACATTCTAGGACAAAGGTCTTTGTGAAATCAGGAAATGCCAGGACTGGAGTGGTGCATATAGCCATCTTGAAGGTTTGAAAAGCCCGAGCAACTGTTGGAGTCCAAGTGAAAGAATTATTTTTAAGGAGTGCAGTGAGAGGTGCCACAATCTTTCCATAATTCTTAACAAACTTGCGATAATAACCTGTTAAACCCAGAAATCCCCACAAGCTTTTGAGAGTCTTTGGGTGAGGCCAATCTTGCATAGCTTCAATCTTTTTAGGATCCACCCTGACGTCGTCCTTGCCAACAAGATGGCACAAGTACTCTACTTATGAGGCGTCAAAAGCACATTTAGATTGTTTGAGGAAACGTTGGTGCTGAGAAAGTAGATGGAGAACTCGATCCACATGAGAAAGATGGTTTGTCCAGGTTTTGCTGTAGATGAGGATATCATCAAAGAAAACTAACACAAAATGACAAAGAAAAGGACGAAAGACATGATTCATGAGGCTTTGGAATGTGGAGGGAGCATTACATAAGCCAAAGGACATGACCAAAAACTCATAGTGGCCCTCATGAGTTCTAAAGGTAGTCTTAGGAATGTCTTCCTCTTTCATACAGATCTGGTGGTAGCCCAAACAAAGATCAAGTTTAGTAAAGAACAGGGCGCCATTCAATTCATCCAAGAGGTTATCAATGACAACAATGGGAAATTTGTCTGTAATGGTGAGTTTGTTGAGGGCGCGGAAGCCATGACACATGCACCAAGAACCTTCTTTCTCAAGGACCATGACCACAAGAGAAGAGTAGGGGCTCGTACTAGGGCGGATAACACCTGCGTTGAGCAGTTCTTGAACCATTTTCTCAATTTCATTTTTTTGGGAAAAGGGGTGACAATAGGGATGGATATTGGGAAGAAGGCTTCCTGGGACAAGGGGAATGGAATGATCATAAACACCACGGGAAGGAGGGAGTACCTAGGGAGTGGAAAAAACCCCTTGATGTTTAGAGAGAATGGATTGGAGGTCCTGTGGCACAAAGGGTGTCTTAGTGGCTTGTATGGCATGGAGTTGGGCAATAATGCCAGAATGACCTTTTTTGAGAAGCTTTTCCATGCGATCGGAACTAATGATCTCTGGGGAACCGGCGGTGATGCCTTGGAACTTATATTGTTGGCCCTCTTGGTCGAATTGCATGGTTAATTCCTTAAAATCCATGAGAATGTGACCCAAAGTCATTAGGCAGTCCGCACCCAACATAATGTCACAACCACCCATGTCGATAGCAAACATATGAGATTTCATATGGTAGTCACCAATTTGGAGATGCACAGTTTCACAATGCCCTCCACATTTCATGGACCCACCATTGGCAATCATGATTTGGAAATTATTGACTGCACAGATATAGCAATTAGTTTCTTGGGTAATGCGGCGATGAATAAAATCATGGGTACTTCCACTATCAACAAGAATGATGACCTTCCTATGCTTGATGTAACCAATTAGCTTGAGGGTTTGGGGAGCAGAGAAGCCAGTGAGAGCATTTAGGGAAATGACCGGTTCTACTTCAAGAGGGTCTGAGGGAGGGGTTATGTCAGTGGGTTCAGATGACACAGACACAAGGGGAGCCTCAACATCCTCTTCTGAAACATCCTCCGAGATGGCCATAAAAAGCTTTTGTTCCTTACACTTGTGTCCCGGAAAATATTTGTCATCACAATTATAACAAAGGCCTTTGAGTTGGTGTTCATCCATTTCAGCCCTGGTCAATTTCTGGATCTTTAATGGAGTAGAAGGAGGAGTGGGAGTTACTGGTTTAGTGCGAGGAATAAAGGAGGGTTTGTGGTTTTGAGAAGAGATAACCTGTTATGCTTCCTTAGCTCTTTTAGTAGCATCCACCCAACTCTGAGGCCAAGCCATGAGGACATGAGCACGAATCTCATCCTTGAGGCCATTGATAAAACATTCTTAGAAAAAAGCATCAGACATGCCCTTTGTACGAAAAGCCAGTCACTCAAAAGTAGCTATAAAGTCTTCCACTGTGCCAGATTGTTTCAACTTTGTCAAACAACCTAAATGGTTGGTGTGAGTGTCAAAGCATTCATAAAGCCCTGCCACAAAGTGTGTCCAAGCCACATACCCTTGGCGGGCATTTTTTCTCCATTGCCACCATTGCCAATGTTCTTGATCTAGATGGAGAACACCATACCGAAGTTTGGCCAACTCATTCGTAATGCCATACAAAGAGAAATAATGTTCCATTTGAGTTACCCAGCTAGTGGGATCCGATCCATCAAATTTGGTCACATCCACACGCAGAAGGTGTAGGTCACGTTGAAAGTGATGGGGCTGAAAATTCCGGGAATAAGAGGAAGTTTCACCTTCGATATGCAAAGGTGGGTTAGATAAGAGAAGATCTGCAGGGATATGCAACTTGACGCAGATCGTCGTAGCGATAGATTCAAGTTGGGTAGTAATGTCTTGTTTGAGCTCTTGTTTGACTTCCTTGATTGAGGCAGCGAATGAAGCCGCGATGGAGGAATGCATTTTTTATTATTAATGGAGAGAATATTGGCACTGAGTTGTCGCACTTCTTGTTGGGTTTTTGTGAAATTAGAGTGCAAGGTATTGAAGCGAGCTTCCAAGTCTTGGCTATGGGTATGGGCCATGATGACGAGGGAACACAGAAAGGGGCAGGTGGGACCACCCAGAAAATGGGTTATGGGTGAAGTGTATCACAATGATCAGGGCGACGAGTTGAATCCAATGGGGTAAAGCCCAAATAAAGGTGTTGGAAGGGGGTTGGGTCCACAATTTTTTTTTTTGCTGAAAAATGATAGTTATGACTACGATCAGGGCGAAGAGAGAAATCCAACAGAATAGGTATCAAATAATGGTGCCAATAGGATCCAATTTTTTTTTTTTTACTCCTGCGGAGTTATACTTCGATCTGGAGAATACTGCAATGATGAAATGTCCAAATGCTTAACAGGAAGAAATGTGTAGTAATTTCACAACTCGAATGCAGGAGACATAGTTGCACCGCAATAGATCTTGTCTGTTCTATTTTTGTTTATGTCCCAAGGGTTAGGTACTCAAGGGTTCTACGGACAAGGGTTTGCCCTGTGCTATAGCTCTCTGATATACATGCGGGGTCCAACAGTATTACTCGACCCAATATCTTTGAGCACCAACTAAGGAGGCTAGACCGTACCCTTAGCCGTACTACATGACTACCCAGGTACTAGAGAGTATCTTCCTGAGTGTTGTTCTCGGTGGCACTATAGCAGTCAGGCGGTTGGTCGGTTTATCTACGGAGGGCTTCAGGAGATCTAGGCCGATCCGTATATAGGTGTTGTCTGATGCGCTACCACTCGAATGGGTACCAACAAGGGTTAGAAGGGTGGCCAATAGATGTGTGCTTAAGTACCACTTGTATTTCCTGCATGTATGAATCCTCGACCGCGGGTTTATGCACGTAACGACATATCTTTGTAGCTTAAAGATGCTGGAATACGTCTCTACCCTGAAAAAATTCAACCCACAATTTTCTGCCGAGGAAGGTGCTCTGATACCACTTGTAATATTCCAGATCTAAAAAGTATGCAGAACATAAATAAATGGCTAGAAATGGAAGATGAACAATAATATAACCAGAACAACACCACAATAATACCAAAATGATAGAAAAATAACACTAGAAATAACACTTTGATTACCAAGAGCAATGTTCACTTGCCTCTTCGAGGGGGCAACCTCCATCAGAGCAGAGCTCTATTACAATAATCTCCAAGACAAAAGTTCTCATACCCTCGACTCCTATTTACACTAAATATGTCTATCAAAAGAACCATCTAGAGGAAGATCCTTCTAGAAGCGAAAGCTTCTATTAGGTCTTCTTACATTGGACTTATTCTTCCTTATTGATAGGCCTTATTAATATTGAACTTTATTACATGGAAATATATTGTTCTACCTACATGAGGGGTTAGGTCCTTAACACAATTTTAAAAAGCAAAAAACTAAGTTGTCACTTTGCCTAGCTCTGTATGACCAAAAAGTTTTTATTTTAAATAACTTTGACTCTACTGAATTTGCAATATATACTTGGGTTGAAGAGAAAAGTAAGAATGTATAAAGGAGACACTTGTTAATAGTGGAATCATCCAGGAAAACCCCTTATTATACCTGATGGTGAGATTTCATGTCTAAGTTGAGAAAAATATATTTTTGTTAAGATCTTAGTAAAAGTAGGAGATATTTAAGAATGAACTTTCAACTATTTCCATAACACAATAGGAAAAATATTCTCATGAATTGTGTTCTTATAATATTTTTTTAATTTGTTTGTCTTCATTACATGATTTGAAATAATTCCCTTGATTTCCAACTTAGGGGAAACATCTCATTCTGAATTGTTGTCTTCACTTAGTTGAAGGAACTCTAAATACTATTGAATTAGCAAGTTTACATGGAGATGCATTCATAGAAATACTTTCAACATCTGACCTTCACGATAGTGAGAATTTATTGCATGAATGTATGTTCAAACATTTGATCTAGATATAATATGAATGTGAATTCATTTTAGTAGGAGAATTGTTGAGATCAAGAATTGCATTATAAAGTTGAAATTAAAAATTTCTAGTACAGGGATTGTCTCTTATGATTACATAATAATTTATTTAATATTCTTATACTTTAACTGACATGAACTTAATTAATACCTTGTTTATGTGAGTCATTCTTGCAAGACAAAGCAGTAAAATAAAAGTTTAAGAGGGAAGGAGGATCTACAAAACAATTTTATATGTCATTCAATTTTAGATCTTCACTGGAGGTCACCCTTACTCAAGTTTAAAACCATGTTTCTAAACATGTTAGAATCTGCTTCAAGAACAACTATTTGATGCTTCTATTGTAGAAGAGTCCCTGTGATTTTTACTAGTTGTGAGGTAACTTGGTGTTCATTCTCATGAACTTTTGATGTGATTGTGAAGATGAAATTCCTATTGCTTTGAGTGGAATACTCGTGGTTCCTAAGAACACATTTGATGTTATGAAGTTATCTATAATCCATCAAAACCATGCTAGTTCTAACTCTCCAAACCAATACCAATTTCCCAATACTATTGGATATCCAATTTCCTTGCCACACATTCCAAGCCCAGATTTCTAAAGTCCGCTTCCTTCTTATATATGCATTTTCTGTGCACCAATCTAAGAAAGGAAACTTCCCAAAGTTCAAAAACCAAACATAAGTACCTGAGTTCTACCTGAAGGAGAGACAAAAATGCAGATTGATCTATAAAAACCAGATCTTGAAACTGTCAGAGAAAATAAGAGCCCCCTTGCACTATACTGTATTGGAGGAGGAGGCTCACTTGAAGAACTATTGGAAACAAATATTATCATGGAAAACACAACCCCAACTAGATAGACAAAAAGACTTATCAATCCACATTATAGAGCTAGATTCCAAGCTTCCCAAAGACTCTTCCCTTTCATTTAAGCCACAATCCCACCTTCGCCAATGAAATTTCTTGTTGAGGATTCAACATCATGTGAAGTCTTGGTTTTGGGCATGTGATGGGGGAACTCAAGTCTCATCTCATAACTACCCCTACGATGAGAGTGAAGTTTGATGTTGTGTGCCATGTTAAGAGTTAATACCCTGATACACATCCTTGTACTCATGACTAATGGATTACATAATGGATTGGTGATTAATAATGCCATTAATGTTAAGGTCCCTCACTTTTTGAGACGTGGCTACACTTACAAACCCATCCACTTGGTGGTTGTTCTCCTGCAACCCATGATAATATTTGATGTTTATGAACTTATCAACCTCTTGTTTAGCTCAGGGCATAACTAATGCTAATGTGTAACCAATTGGATGGTCTTAAATATCATCTAACTTATGAGAACCTTTCAATTTCCCATCACTATCAAAGAATGAATTCGAGAGTGATTGGCTATTCTGAGCCCTTGCAATAAGGAATAAGTTTATGCTTGGATATTAGAAGAAATACCAAGACCCCATGCAAAATTTGTTTCTATCATTCCTCCGGGGTCAATGATGACCCCCCTCGCACTTGCCATCCCAGGATTCCCCTCCAAGACTTCTTCAAAAAATAAAATGTAAGAGTGTTGAGTAGATTTCCATTTTTGAAAATTGTGAATACTCAATCAAAGATGCTAGTTTAGTGAATATGTGGAGCTTTTCCAGTCTTAGGCTTGTGGATTGAAGAGTTACATGGAATTGTTGATACCATTCCTCTTCATTTTGCCTCAAAATCTGATTTACACTGAGCTACCTACATCTAGAGTTGATATATTCCATAAGAAATCCTTTAGCTTTTGCCACTATCCAGGTGGGATTGTCTAGATCTCGCTTAAAAATAGCTTTGTTGCGGGCTAGCCATATTTTCCATCATAAGAATTTGGGCAAGGTTGACCATATTCTTTTGAAAATTGGCTTATCTTTTAATGATCCCCTACATAATTTACTCCAATGGGAAAACATGTTTTTCTAGGAATCTAGCATTCTCATTCTATGATTTAAATCGTTGAAGGCTTATTGGCAAACTCTAACTATATATTCAAACTCGAGAAAGATGTGATGAGTTGTTTCAACATTAGGGAGACAAAGCGAACATCTCAAAGGGCCCTGGATCCCTCACTTTTGCAAAACAAATTCAATCAAAATATTTCCATGAACCATAGTCCAACAGAAGATGTTGACTTTGGGAAGGCCATTAGAGTGCCACACCCGGTTCTATATTGTTGACCTTGGAGGGAGAGATTAATATTTCAATTGGTATAAATACCCTTGCTTAAAATTGAAGTCAGTGGATCCACATCCTCTACAATATAAAGAATAAATGTTCCAAGGTGCACAACCTTTGATGGAATTGAGAAGCAAAGAAATGGGGGGAAGTAGATGGGGAAGGGGATAATTGAATTTACACCCTAGCCATTGTCTCAAATTGTTGGACCGGGTAGAAATATCGAAAAGTGATTTCAAGTTTTGGATTTCCATCCACTCTTTCAGAGTTTTAAGTTCTTGGACACTAACCAGTGCATGATTTCCCATAATAGTGTCATGCCAAATGTTCATATCTTGTCCATTACCTAGAGCCCATGTTATATTGGCCCAAATAATAGGGGTTGCAGTTTCTAGATGGGTGATCCTTTCCTTATTTCTAGAGGATTGTCTAAACACCACAATCACTCCCTAGCAAAGTATTTCTTATGTAGAATCTTTTTCCACCAGTCAAGCTGACTCGAAATCATCCTCCATAGTAACTTGGATCCCACCACCAAGTTCATTAAAGTGGGATTCTTGATTCCAAGGCCTCCATGATATTTGGGAGCTCTTACAATTGTCCAGTTAACTGGACAACATTTCTTAGTGTTTATCTTGCCTCCCTGCCATAAAAATTTCCTTAATTCTTGTGTTATTTGTTGCATTACACCTACTGGGGTTATCATAGTTGAGCATTAAAAAATAGGCAAGGCACCATGATAGTAGAAACCTTGATAGTAGAAGCACCATGATAGTAAAAGTATCACCCATTAATAGGGTGTCATCAACAAATTGTGATTGGTTCATGATTTTGACACCCTTTACCAATTTTAGTCCTAGAAGATTGCCAAAGCGTCTTTTTGACTCCGATTTCCTACTCAAGAACTCAACCATAATAATGTAAAGGAGAGGGGAAAGAGGGAGTCCTTGATGTAGACCTATGGTTCCTTTGAAAAAGGGGTTAGATCTCCAATTTACTAGTGGGGCAATCCGTTGATTAGAAATATGAACAAAAACCCATCGAATGAAAGTAGGAAAAAGCCAAATTTGAAAAGGATATAAAAAAGAAAGTAATGTCGAAACCTATCAAAAGTAATGGACATATCTATTTTGATAATCATACCTTTCTCTTTGTTTCGTCATCTTGAGTGTATTTCTTCTTGAACCATGATGATGTTATCCACAATATACCTTTTCTGCATGAACCCTCATTGATTGTCTGATACGATTTTAGGGAGACATTTTAACTTGTTTGCAATCATCTTAGACAACACTTTATATGATGCATTACATAGCGAGATTGGATGGAACCAAAATAAGGAAGAAGGGTTGGTGTCTTTTGGGATAACAGCAAGGAAGGATGAGTTCGTGCTTCTCCCGATCTTGCATGACTTTTGAACATACTATAGCATTCTTTTGAAATTAAATTTTATGATATTTCAACATTCTTTGTAAAAGTAGATTGAAAATCCATCTGGCCTTGAGGCTTTGTAAGGAGCTAAACCCCTTATTTCTCTTTGAATTTCTTTTTTGGTGACTTCCTTCATCAAATCAAAATTCTCACTTGGGGATCATATGATTGAGGGTATATTTTCAAGAATGAGCATCGTGTCTTGTTGGTTTTCATTCCCTTTTATCTATTTACCATTACATATTGACCCCGGTTCATAACTAAGAAGATTCCCAACAAAAGCCCTTAAAGACTATCGGCCCCTCTGGTCACCCAGAAGGCAACACAATACATAGAGTGTATTGTGCAGTCTGACCCGAGATAGCTCTATGGGTGGCTGCAATACTTAGGTGTTAGCAACCTGAGACTGAGCGAGATCTGCACCTTAACCTTTATTCAGTTCATCTAACATCTAGTATAAAATTCATTCTATGCATGCATATGGTACATCGGATTTACTTAGCTACTTCATTCATCCAACATTCATCAACTAATCAGACGCAAAAACACATTCATTCAGTCACATAGCACAGTATTACCGTGGTTCACCCCCTCCTGGGCTACGTCCACAAAGATCTAGCTCTAAGGATTTTATTATAGTTTGGAAATTTCCATGTTGCGCATGGTTACAATCTTAGTTCTTCTTTCTTCCCACAGGCTCCTTGATCCCTATGAGGCTGACTAGATCGCACCAGGCTCCTCAGCCTGTGATCTAACCCTCAGGATCGATTCGCTCATGCCCTTTCTAGCTCCCTAGTAACTCGTATCATCCTTACAATTCTCTTCCTTTCTTTGTATATCTCGCCTCTCTCTCCCTCTTCTCTCTCTTTCCCCCCCGCTCTATGTATCTATCTCCTCTATTTATCTTCAGCTCACCAACCATTACAATGTATTACAAAAACCCTAACCCTAGAGTCGTTAGGTCTTCCATGCATGTGCGCGTGCTGCTTTTCCTTCCAGCTGTCTCTTTCCTCTTGTATGCTTCTCTTCCAAAAATAACCTTTCTTTTTTATTCGACCTACATCCAACAGGTCCCCAACACTGACATGTGGCTCGTCTTGAGCCACCTAAACCTAGTGCGCTTCATCGATCTCTCTTGCGATCTCTTGGAACTTCTTCATGATCTCTGTTGCTTGCATTTGGGCCTGTGCGATCTTCTCCTTGAGTGCGTCCAATACCTACACTACAATCTCGTTGCTGACCATCCCTGCGCACTTTGCGTGGGTTTGTGCTATGTTCGTTTTTGCTTCTTTTGCATGTGCAATGAACTTTGCTGCCCGCCCTTGGAGTGGTTCCATTTGAGCCTGGTGCCCCTTTTTCTGTGTCTACATAGCTATGAGTTCTTCTTGCAATTTCTTCATATCCTGCGCTCCTTTGACGCGCTCTGTGATCGACATTGTCTTCTGCCTCTGCATGAGGTCCTGGATAGTTGTGCTTATCTTTTCTTCTTCCTGGTCCCACTGCTGGACCTGTTGATCTTCTTCCAACTTCATCCAAAGCTGTGCTGTCTTCTCGAACAAGTCGACCGCCACGTGGACTTGTTGCTCTATCTCCTTTATCTGTGTTGTTGCCTCCTGCTTCCTATGCTCCTTCACCTATAATGGAGTGGTAGGTATGAGATGTTCCCAGAGGTGCTCGATCTCCTGTTTGTATTGATCGATTGTCTGCACAATTTGATCAATCTTCGGTGTCACCATGAGTTCGACCATTTGCGTGCTCTTTGGGATTTTCTCATAGGCTACAACCAATTCCTGCTACAGCCTATCTGCGTGGTCTTTTTCATCTTTGGTCTCGAGCTTAGCCTGCTCGAGTACCAATTCCAGCTCATCCCGATTGTCCTTTTCCTTCTACAATTTTGTTGCGTCTGTGCGTGCGTGTGACCGTACCTCTTGTGTGACACTGACTTGCAGTTTATATAAGGCCTTGATTGGTATCTGCATTAATACCAACTGTATTTGAGCCAATTCCTTTAGGGGTGTTTGCCCCACGATTTCATCCATGCACAACATGTTGGGTGTGACGTGAAATGTCGAGCTCAATTGTGTTGTCGTCTGGATTCTGTCCTGCTCGCTTGATCCAGCTTCGCCTCCTATTTGTGATGTTGATGGGACTGTTGCTATGCTATTGTCGGCCGCCTACGCTTCTTGAGCTGTTGGAGGAGTTGTCGCATGTATGCCAGCTCTTCCTCAATCCTTTCCCTTTGGCGTGCAACATTATCGAAATCCTCGACTGTGCGATCCTGGACCATTTGGTCCACCATGTCCACATCGTCCTCGATGATCATGTATTCTGGGGGTGTTCTATGTGCCTTCACCTTTTTGTGTGCACCCCCCCTCTAGATCACTGGCCTCTTAGTCTGGCCTTGCTCCTGATGAGTAGCACTTGATGTGGTTCCCTGTGTTATCTCAGTCTATTTCTCATGTACCTCTGGCACCTATGTGTTGTTCTTCTTCCCCGCCTTGGTGCATTTCTTGGGTGCCCCCCCTTTTTTTGTTGCACCTTGTTCTAACCTGTCCTTGGTTTCTTGGGCACTGTTATCTCTTCGACATGTGTTTGTTCTTGTCTTACCTCCTCCTCCTCCATTTTTGTGGGTATTTCTTGATTGAGGACTGGAATCTTCCAGTTATCATCCCAATCCTTAATGGACATCACTATGTCCGTCTCCTTGATGTAGTAGAGCAGTTGTATCCATTGATTGTCAGGATATTTCTGTGCCTGGATCCACATTGCATGTCTAGTGGCTTTGAAGTTGGATATGCCCTCATAGTATGTGATTGCTTCCAGTGTCACCCTCAAAGTGTTGACGATGTTCTCCTGTAGGTCGCTATGATATCCTTCAAATGTGGTTGCATTCGCCTTTCTGTTCTTGGGGTTTGAAGCGGACCCCAACGATAAGTATCGTGCTCCGTGGCAAGGATTGAGTCTAATGGCAAAGAATGAATACTTCGGCTCCTTCCATCTGATCAAGGCTATCAAGATGAGTAGCCATGAATAGTGAAATTTTGTCCCCAGGTCCTGTGCATCCTTGCAACCGTCCAAGAACATATTCAACAAATAAGGGGCCCATTTGAGTGTGGTACCCTCCGCACATTGTGCTGCAGCTGCAACAATCCCGGTCGAGACTTCCTCCTTGCGGCATTTCCTGAGTAATTTGCATGCCATAATTTTTGTGGCCGTTCTTGTCGCGGCGTCACTAATACGCTTGATGATGATTATGCGCGACGCCCTTTCGGTACCATATTTCTTCTTCATTTCCTTGGCCAGTGCTTTCTCCTTCATCTTGTCCTCAAGGAACTGTGTGGGATCCTCACCCTGTGATGGCATCCCTGTGATGTATGCAATAAGCTCTACGTCTATTGAGATGAGTTGTTCCATCCATAAGTATCTGCCATGGGTGACTGCCATCAGCTGCTTGACGCAGTTGTTTGCATACTGGTCCCTCCCAAAGTGCGGGATGTCCAACAGGCCTAGAATCCCATTTTTGGCCAGTTCGATTGCCCACTGGACTGGTTGATTAATTGGTTCGCCAAAGGGTCCTATACCCATAGTCTGTTTGTAGACTTGCTTGGTGAACTCTGGGAACTTGTCTGTGTTCATCGCGTCGTGGTCTAAGTACCTCAATTTCTCCACGTGGCTTAACATATTTCCTGTTATATGTACCCCTTCTGGAATACACAACAAGAGAATGACTATGGTGGCTTGCCTGCGCGGTGGCCTTGGTACCGCCTACTTTCCCTTCCACTATGGTGGCTAACTCGAGGTTCCAGCCTCCATTGTTCGCTCTTCTACATACTCGTCTGGTCAGCCGGTGACATCTTCCACTGTGCCCTCCTGTGGCTATTCCGACATGGTTATGTGTAATCTTCATGGTGCGGTCATTTCCTCTTGGTTCGAGACCATCCCATTAAATCTCGGGCGCTCTTCAGGGTTTTCGGAGTGCGAATGATTGTCTGCGTCCTCAACCTGTTGTCCCTGTCCCCCTTCTGGTACATCCACGTCCATTCCCACTAGTGTTGTCTACTGGGTTTCCTCCACAATAGGTGCGGGGCTTCCCGGTGTCATATCGGGCGACGAGATTTCATCCACATTGACGAATTTTGGAGGTTGAAGTGGTTGTTGTTCGCTTTCCTATGCTTGCGGTGAGGCTCCGGCGTTGCTTTGGGGTCGCTGGCCAATTTGGTTCGGTTCTCCTTGTTTAGGTGGTGTCATGATGTTCAGGTTGTTGTCCGTCGAACATGGTGGCGTTTGTAAGCTCTGGAAACTTTGCTCTCGGCTTTGTATTCTTTATTGCTCTCTCCTTTTCTCACTTGCACAATAACCTTCCCAGTCCTGTGTACTAGTTTATATAAGAATTCTGTGAAGCTTCTTGGTGACCTTACCTCATTGATGTTTTAATTGAACCGACGCTTCTTGCGTACTCGCTATTGCCTTCCCTTTTTGTCGCTAGTTAGCGCGATTAATGCGGCGTCCCGTCAATCAATTTTGTTATTTAAGTTTGATAGTCGTTGTCCGTTGGTGGTGTTTTTTCGTGTCATGTTTTCTTGATGTTTCTGCTTTCCCGCTTGTAGTGACCATTGGCCTTTTCCTCTGTCGCACTGGCATTTCCGAGTGTGTGTGCTCATTCTCTTCTCGGTGCCCTATGCCTTTGTTAAATGTTCGTCTCTTTTTTTTTTCAATTGCCCGGGGTTCGAACAGCCCTGTACAACTTCAGTCAGCTCCCTTTGATCATCCCTCTGAGTTCTACTCCTCCTACATCCTTTAATTGTATAGCTCCCCCATCTGTGACAGTCTTTACTTCGTATGGTCCTAACCTATGCATTCTGAGTTTTCCTGGGTGTTGAAGGGATTTGTTGTCATGCATCAAGACTAGGTCTCCTTCCCTGAAACCCTTCCTCTTGATATGTCTGTCATGCCAAGCTTTGTCTCTTGCTTTCTGGACTTCCTGGTGGAACCCTGCTAGAATCCCATCTTCCTCCATGATCATCAACTAATTTAGCCTTTCCTGTACTACGCCTCATTCTGTCACATTTGTAATTGTTGCTACGCACAGACTAGGCACCGAAAATTCTAATGGTACCACAAATTATTGTTCGTACACCAGTCAGAATGGTGTTTGTCGTGTTAATTTCTTGCATGCCCATAATACCGCTGGTATCTTCAAGTCCCAATCATCCCTATTAATGTTGCATATCTTCATCAGTGCATTTTCAAGGATCTTGTTAAAGGCTTCCACTGTTCCATTTGCTTGAGGATGATATGGTGTACTCTTTTGATGATGAACTTCAAATTTTGTAGTCATAGCCTTAATAGTATTGTTAATGAAATGAGTGCCTTGGTCACTCATCAAAATCCCCGGGCAACCAAATCTAGTGATCACTTGCTCGAACAGAAAGTGTGTTGTTGTCTCTGCGCTGCAATCTTTTACTGGTGTTGCTTCCGCCCATCTTGTTAGGTATTTCGTCGTAGTGATAATGTACCTCACTCCTAACCTTTTTGCTGGTGGGTTAATTGGTCCCACAAAATCTATTGCCCATTTGTCAAATACCTGTAAAGTTACTTGTGGTCGCAGAGGCATCTCGTCCCTTCTATTCGGTTTACCAACCCTCTAATAGACATCACATTTCTGGCAGTAGTCCTTTGAGTCTTTGTGCATGGTCGACCACCATAATCCTACACGCAATACCTTCTACGCAGTAGCTTTTCCTGCATAATGCCCTCCTATTATTCCCTCATGGGCTTCTACTAAAATTCTAGGCCTTTCATGTTCTAGCACACATCTTCTCAAGATGTTATCTGCACCCATTTTGTATAAGTGTCCTGCAATTAACTAGTAATCTACAACCTTGACTACCAAATTCTTCTTCTGCGTGGTGTTATATTCTCGTGGCGCAGTCCCTGTACTCAAGTATTGGATGATGTCTGTGAAGTATTCATCGACTAACTGGACTGAAAATAATTGTGCATTCAGAAAGTTATCTTCTAGGTTTGCAGGTTCCTCCCCATTCATGATCCTCGACAGGTGATCAGTTCACGCGTTAAAATTTCCTGGCTTGACTATTACTTCGAAGTCAAACTCATGGAACAACAATAACCATCTGCAAATTCTCCCCCCCAACACTGGTTTGTTGACGAGGTATTTGAGCGCTGAATGGTTCGTGAACATCTTGAAATATTTCCCTAATAAATAATGTCTAAATTTCTGGAGCGCATAGACCATAGCTAGGCCTTCCCTCTCTGTAGTGTTGTAGTTCTTCTCTGATTCTGACAGTTTTCTGCTAGCAAATGCTATAGGGTGGTCCAATTCTCCTGCTCTTGGATGCGCCAGAATAGTTGCAAGTGTTATGGCCGATGCATCTACATGTATGTGGAATGTCTTCTCCAAATCTGGGAATACTAGTATTGGTGCGATTACCATCTTCTCTTTCAGAGTATCCAGACCATGTTGATAGTCCTCATTCCACTGGAACCTTGTGTCTTTCCTTAGTAATTTCTCCATTGGCGCAGTGATCTGCGCATACCCTTTTATAAATTTCTTGTAGTATCCTGTGTGTCCCAATGTCACACTTAATTGACAGACTGTTTTTGGTGGTGGCAGGTTAACAGTTACTGCAATCTTGGCAGGATCTACTAACAAACCTTGCTTGCACACTATATGGCTCAATAGTATCCCAAAAGGTGTTCTGAATATGCACTTCTTGATATTTAACAATATCTGGCATTGCATGCATCTTTCTAACATTAGTCGTAAGACTTCGACATGTTCCTTCAACATGCTATAGACTGTCCAATCGTCCAGGTATACTTCTAGAAACTGGTGGATAAATTATTTAAATGCAACGATGACTACTCTGGAAAATATCGTTGGTGTGTTCTTCAATCCAAATGACATGACTGTATACAGGTATGATCCCCATTCCATGGAAAAAGTGGTCTTGTATCTATCTTTCGGTGCTATCTTGATCTGATGGTATCCTGAGAATCCATCGGTGAATGAATAAGCTTCATGTCCTCCTACATTCTCCAAGACTTCATCTGTGAACGGGGTAGGGAACGGGTCATGTAAGTACGAATCGTTCAACTTTCTCAAGTTGATGCATATTCTTATCCCCCCTTGTTTCTTCTCCTGAACTACCATCGGGCTTATCCATTCAGATTCTTCTATAGGTTCTATGATTCCAACCTCCAACATCCTATTAATCTCAGCTTTTATTTTTTGCTTATATATTGGGTTTAGTTTGTATGGTCACTGTTTGATTGGTCTTGCCTCAATTTTGAGCGGTATTTTCATTTCACCTAGCTCTCCTGCTATGCCTTTCATTTCTGTGAACGTTGTTGGGAACAAGTCGTTGTACTCGTGCAGTAACTCTGTTATACTTTCTACTATTTGCTTATCCCAATAGTCTCTAATGCTGGCCATTTTGGGATTCTCCACTATCCTGATGTTGACTTTCTTCACCTTCATCGGTGCAGAAATCACTTATGATTCCAGAGATGGACCCTCCACTTATCTCTCGCCTTCAACTTCCTCAATCTGAATATCGCGTGGGTCATCTTCATCTGGTACTTCTTCCTGCACATGGTAGCATGATAGTAGTTCTTTCAATGTCTATATGTTTTGTTGTTGTTCGTCAAGTTCAACTTCTGGTTCTTTAATAAATATCACCCCTCTTATTTGTTTACGTGTTGCATCTATGTTGGGGTTCTCATGCTCAAATGAGAAAGTGATTGTAAAGTTCTGCTATAGTATTGTCCAGCTCGTAGTTCCTTTGCACAGTTCTTGGTCTGTATACCAGTTTGTTGGGATGCCCTCTAATGTGTGTACAAAATGGTGAGGCCATTCCTTCGGTGGTGTCATTTTCCATAGCGCTCTGCACTTCTCCAAGTGTCCTATTGGTTCCCCCTGTCCATCATATTTTTGTTGTTGGTTGCTTCCTTGTTCTATGCCAAACCTAATGCGCAGTAACCGCTTACATTGGTACCAGTCCTTGATTGTTTCTTTGTGCACGCCCCACCATCTCGTAGGTGTCGCCTTGAGTGTTATATCTAGTGCTAAGAGTCTCTGATTTTCTAACACTTCATATTCATAACCTGTCAAGAATGCTTCTAGATCATTCACCCCATGGAAGCTGGGTGGTTCCCTCATCTCCATACCTACCCATTTTACTGTGTGGTCTATTCTTGCGCATCTTTTTGTGGAAACTTCGTGTAACCTCTATTGCATCTTTTTGAGTCTGATGCACATGAGGTGATGCTATGCCAACTAAGTATCCCATCTGCAGTTGGGTTAATGTAATCTTCATCTCGCGCAGTTGTTATGTACAACTGGTTAATTTCCTCCAGGTCTAAGCAAGTAGGCTCTACGAACCATTCCCCTTCTGATGGGTCCAATGGCGCAATGACTCCGTATTCTCCTGACTTGAAGGTCATTTTCCGCATCTTTAAGTTGATTATGGCCTGGTTATCAAAAGCCCAATCCAGGCCAAGAAATGCTGGATAAGGTGTTGTGCCGTCCACTATTTCTATTACTTTGAAGTCGACTTTAGTCCACACTCCATCTAGGTCTACTGTCACTGCTTTTAGTCTTCTAATTGGTAGAACTCTGTGTTGAATTTTTAGTTTCAGTTGAACCGGTGAATATCCTAATGTGGGCTCTCCCATACATTGCCATGTCTTCTTGGGTAATACATTGACTTTGGATCCTAAATCTAGTATAATATCTCCCATGTTGAAATCTCCAATGTTGGTGTTCAGCTTGAACTCCCTACTTTTTCTCCTCCTTGTATGTAGGTGATTGACTGTTTTTTGTTCTAGCTTTCCTTCTGCCTCTATGCTACATCTTTCTAGCATATTTTGTAATACTTTGACAAAATATGGATCATTTAGTAATTTTACACATGATTGCAAAAAGCCTTTGATCGTACTTACTTGTCCCAGGGGCTGCGTTTCTTTGGTGTGATCCAACGATGGAGGCATCTCGTACTCTAGTACTTCCTTACTATGTTGTGCGGTTGATGTCAATGCAATGTCTAACTTCAAAATTTCTTATCTGGCTTGCTTAAATATCTCCTTCTCGTTCTGTGCATCAAACTGCTTCCTTGGTTCGACATTCTTCTTCAACCATTGGTGTTGTGTTGGCTCTTGTCGTACTGCGTGTTTTCCTGTTTTAGCTCCTCTACGTGTAACTATGTTGATGTTTATTCCTTCATCCATCACTTCTGCTGAAATCCACTGAACATTCTGATTGTTCTGATTCCTTTTTTCTTGGATCTTCCCTAATAGCGTAGGACATTCTTCTATGTCATGATCTGATGTGAGACAATACATACATGTCGTTGGTGGAAGTGGACATTCTCTTGCATAGTGTCCTGGTTGTTGACAATTGTGACATACCACTGGTCCTCTACCTCTTCCAAATCCTCCTCTTGGTCTTCCACCGCCTCTGTAGCGAGCTCGATCCCCTCGCGGCACGTTATACTGAGGCGCCTAGTTATACTGTGTGGTATTATAGTGTGGTTGTGCGATGTTATACTGCAGCTGCGCAGTGTTGTATGGTTGCTACGTGATGTTGTACTGGGTTGGTATTTGATTAAACTGGGGTGCGGCTTGCCTAGCCATGATCTATGCCTGTACTCGATATGCATATGATGTTCTCTCTCTCATCAACTCCATGGTCCTACAATCTTTTTCATCATGGCCTACTGACTTGTAAAAGTTGCAATACGAGCTCTTTAGCATTGTCTGGTACTTTTGTATCATTGGGAAGTGATATGGATCGTGACCCTGTTTCTTACATATCTCGCACCATAGTCCTCTTGTTCGTAATGGATTTGGTATTGCTCCTGCCATGTACTGCACAAATGTTGGACATTCATTCTTATGGTGTCCTTCTGTCCTACATGTGGTACACCAAATGACTTCCCTTTTGTCCTTGTTCTTGTTTTGTTTTAGTTGGAATGTCAAGTTCTTCATATCCTCCTTCAGGTCCTCAATGGCTGGATCTGTCTTCTGATATTGGTTCTCTTCCAGTTGTAGGGCTGCCTGTAGAACCTTTGCTTGCGTCTGAAACTTCTATTGTCGCAGTGGATATTTCAAGTGTGGTAACGATGAATTGACGAAGAGATGCCTATGCTGCATATATGTCATGATATATTTTAGCTTTCCTTTCAGTCGCTTGAATCTCTGGTCAATCTCCCATACAAATTTTCCTGGTTTCTGTCTAATATCTATCATCTTGTTCATGTATTGGTCCTCTGAACTTAGCTTCTGGAACTCATTTATCATCAGCTTCTTGATATCTCCAATTGTTCTGGTTGTCCCTAGCGGACTGTTTATGGCTAAACTCATATACCAATCTAGTGCGCGATCTCTTAATGTGATAGCTAACTGTGCAAGTTTAGTGTCCTCGTCTATGATCTGTTTTGCTTCCCAAATCTTTTCACAGATAAACAAGTGCTTCTTCAGGTCCTCCGATGCTTCTCCTTTGAATTCTGGTAACCTGATGGTTGGGTCATGTCTTGCCATCTCGAATGTTAAACTAGTACCTCCGTACAGTGTAGATATTTGACTATTGCTTCCTGAACTGGCTCCCCCAGTTGTTGTTCTCTATGTAGATGTACTTCCTGCTGTCTTCCTTCTCCCGAAATCTGATTGTCTAAACGGTGGTGTTTTTCTTGGTGTATTAGTCGCCCATGGGTTTATGGGTTCCACACTAACACTGATATGGATAAGAGTGTTGCCTTCTACTTCCACTCTTGGACCTCTTGTCTTCCTCTCATATGTCACGCGCAGGATTTCCTCAATCTGCTCCACAGCCCGAAGATCCTCTACCTCCTCTTCATCACTTGCCAAGCCTTCCCTCACGACTACGACTCTCTTCTTGGTGTTCACCTTGTATTGGTAGGGTACTCCTCTGCGCGTCCTTCTAGTTGTCGCCATGATCTACTTGATTTGGTCATCGTCCATCATAATTGGGTCCAAGGCCTCCTCCTTCTTTCCTTTATTCCCTTCTCCTTCCATTTCTCATTTTCATGTCAGTGCTTCCCCCCTTCCCCCATGTACGCAGGGAAGTTTAGTTGTCTGACTCCATTGTCATTACACCTTTGTTATATAGCAATATCTTAATGGAAGTATATAATGTTCTGAGGTACCTACCTAGAGGTCCCTTCAAGAATTATTGTTCAGTTGTGCAGTACGACTTTGTTGTATCTACTGCAAACTCTATGATAAATCTGGCAACAATGTTGTCTAACCAGAAATCTACTGTGAGCGTAAACTTATTATCAATGTGTTGTAGCTGTGCGATCTCTTCACGATTCCACTCTAGCTGTCTGATCCGATTCGTTGGATGGTTGTCTTTCACTATTTTGATCTACTCCTACAATATGTATGGGAAATCACAGAAAAATGCTTCGTGCAAGTCGGTAAATACGTACTTGTCCAGATACTTGCACGCCGTTAACTTTGGGTTTCTGTTATCCTTATGTGTAAACTCTAGCTCCTTTGTCTTCAACCAGCTTTCGATCTCTACCTTTGTGGAATTCCACAGTCTCAACATCCACTTTTAGCTTCGCATTCTCTCACCTTCTTGTCGTCTGATCTCGTCTTCTTTTGACACGTCTTCCGCAGATCTCATGTGCTCAATCCCATTGCCTTCCAATCAGGCAATAATGGAACCATTTGTTGGTTTTCATTCCCTTTTATCTATTTAGCATTATAGATTGACCTCGATTCATAACTAAGAAACTTCCCAACAAAATCCCTTAAAGACTATCGGCCCCTCTGGTCACCCAGAAGGCAACACAATACACAGAGTGTACTGCGCAGTCTCATCCGAGATAGCTCTATGGGTGGCTGCAATACTCAGGTGTTTGCAACTTGAGACTGAGCGAGATATGCACCTTAACCTCTATTCAATTCATCTAACATCTAGTATAACATTCATTCTATGCATGCATATGGTACATCAGATTTACTTAACTACTTCATTTATTCAACATTCACCAACTAATCAGACGCAAAAACACATTCATTCAGTCACATAACATGGTATTACAGTGGTTCACCCCCTCCTAGGCTACGTCCACAAAGATATGGCTCTAAGGCTTTTATTATAGTTTGGAAATCTCCATGTCGCACATGGTTACAATCTTAGTTCTTCTTTCTTCCCACATGCTCCTCGATCCCTGCGAGGCTGACTAGATCGTACCAGACTCCTCAGCTTGTGATCTAACCCTCGGGATCGATTCACTCATGCCCTTTCTATCTCCCTAGTAACTCGTACTGTCCTTACAATTATCTTCCTTTCTTCATATATTTCGCCTCTCTCTCCCTCTTCTCTCTCTTTTCCCCCTACTCTATGTATCTATCTCCTCTATTTATCTTCGACTCACCAACCATTACAATGTATTACAAAAACCCTAACCCTAACGTTGTTAGGTCTTCCATGCATGTGCATGTGCTTCTTTTCCTTCCAACCGTCTCTTTCCTCTTGCATGCTTCTCTTCCAAAAATAACCTTTCTTTCTGATTTGGCCTGCATCCAACATGTACTCTGGATCTGCTCCATCTCTATTTGTATATAGGTAACTCTCAAAATGAGATCGCATTACCTCTTTTATTTTCACAAAATTCCTAATAATCATTCCATCTTCCATTGTAATTTCTTTGACATTGTTTCTCCATGTCCCGACTCTTGCTTGCTTATGGAAGAAGGTGGTATTTATGTCCCTAAATTTTAACCATAGGTTATGGGACTTAAGTGTCCACATTTCCTCCTCCATTCTAAGAGCTTTGTGAATTTTTTGGAAGACCAAATTCTCTTCTTTAATCAGATTGTCGATTATTACTTCAAATTGCATTTTACCTTGTAGTGAAGTAAGATGCAATCTGCATTCCTCTTTTTCACACTTGGGAGGAGAATAATCATTTTTAGCCCATTCCTTGAGGGCAATTTTCACTACGTTCAACTTTTGTTCCCAAATATAGATAGGGGGAGACTATAGCCCGCTTACTCCATTATTAATAGATTATTCCTACTGACATTTTATCCTTGAGCCAAAGAGGATTGAATTGAAAAGGAATAGGGCCATAGTCCAGTGAATCTAGTATCATAAGAACAATGGGTTTATGGTTGGAGGCCACCCAAGGGAGAATTTTAGAAGAAATTACAGTTCCACTAAAGATAAATTCACCCTGAACTAGAAAGTGATCTAGTTGGGCCACTATATGTCTTGGCTCTATTCTCTTGTTAGACAAAGTGTATCTCCCCTTGCTTGGCTTGATATCCACTAGATCCCAGTTAGATATCAAGTCTTTCATTCTTTCCCGAAAGGGGTCTTTGACTTCACTCCCTTCCCTTTTCTCTTTGTGACCAAGGGTTACATTAAAATCACCTACAATAATGTTGTTCTGAAAGTATTCTGAGCATTTAAATGTTGAAAGTGATTCACAATAGTCCAACTTCTTTTTGTATATTGTAGGCATACAAACATTTATAATGTTTAATTTTTTACTTGTTTGTTGATGTGTAAAACTCATCAATATCCAATGTTGGATTTGATATGAAAATTCCAGATGCAAGAGGAGGTTATTCCATACAATATATAGGCCTTTAGATGCACCTCTTGAACTGAGTTCCTACCCTTCACTATTTTTCCATTGCAAATTACATGTTTCAATGAATTCTAAATCCTCTAGCTTAGTCTCTTGGAGGAGGAGGATAGAGGGATTTTCAAATTTTATTAGATCCTTTATTTTTACTACCTTAAACTAACTATCCATGCCTTTACAGGGTCGAGGAACTCAGATTCCTAATATTTATTCCCCCTATTCCTAAGGATCTCTCTATAGTCAATTGGGTGTCCAATAATTTATCCTTGTTTTCTATCTCTTACCTTTTTCCTTTGGTTAGTTTTATTCCTACCTTTTTAGGTAACCTTTCTTCCATATCATCCTCTTCCTTTTCTTCTTCATCATTTTGTTTTTGAGATTTTTTTTCCGAGTGAGGATTCTAGATTAATACATTGGCTTTTCTAGAGAGTGTTCAAACTCTTATTTATGGTCCGATACATTGCTTTCTACTCCAGGAGAGGGTAAAGTTTCTAGATTTTTCTCCACCACTCGCATTGAGGGGGGAATCCTTGGACATCTTTGGACTTACTCCTCCCTCTTATGGCCAATTTGGGGATTTTCTTATGGATTCACAGTGATGGATCTCGCTAGGTTCAACCTCTCGCATTTTCATATTTTTGTACCCTGATCCTAAGGGCCTCAATTGCATGTTGCTATTGATATTGGTTTAGAAGTCATTGTGGGAGAAACTTGATTCACATTCATTTTTTTTCTTTTTAATTGGCTACCATTTCTCTTCCTTCTCTTGTGTTGGTTGATCCACTTGGTTATTTTTTGGGTAGTCTTTCACAAAATGGTCATATTTATTACATGACTTGCACTTGAAAATGAGTTTCTCGTAATCCATAGGTTGCATATGTTTCCAATTGTCTAGAGATAATTGTATTTCTTCTGGTAATCTCTTTTCCAAGTTTACTTCTGCACATATGTGAGTATAAATTAACATACCATCCCTGGTGTTAGGACCCAACAATGTCCCTTTTTCACTACATATTTTTCCCATTCAACCTTCTCATTCCTAAGCTAAATGACTATTATAATGAGTACTAAGACCCTTTTTCCCAAGGTATGAACTATTCATCTCGCTTTTATCTTTTCATTTACTTAGCATGTTTGATTGGTAACGTTCAGATATTTTACCCACGAAATGATTTAACTAATGATCAAAATGCTTAGAACACCCACTTCGAGAAACTTGCTGCTGTTACATGACTGCTGCAACGGATGGCACCAACCCTGGAAGTTGTTACACGACTACTGCAACAGAAGCCCGTCAATCTTGGAAGCTATTACAACATACACCACCAATCCTATTGTTATACGACCGCTGCAACACCTGCTGATGACATATGCTGGCTCACGATGTTGATCAAGGAGAGTTCTAGATTTTGTATTAATGATATCAAACAAACAGCTCGAGAATCAGGGATTCTCAAGACTGTTCTGATTATGTTCTACTGAATGATTATGACTTTAAATAACAGAGCTTTGGTAATGAAAGGGAGTTTTTTTTATTAGGGAAAGAAAAGTAACGTTGATTGTACACAGACATTTTTGGCAATTGAATGAAAGAGTGGATTGAATTCCTTTAATAGACTGTAACCTATTTCTTTGAGCGGATTCAGTGAGAAGGAAAGGGCCCACCTTCCTCACTGATTCCCCTCCATTTTGAATTCTAGATTAGTTGTTTTAAATGCGAATTATTTAACGGTTAGACATTTCTAGAATACAACTGTTGTTGCAGTTTAGTTCCTTCTTGTTAGATGCGCATAAACTTGTCTCATGAGAATTATAAGTCAATTGCTGAACATTGCTGGAGAACTGCTTTCCCTTTTTCTGCATTAGGTTACAATCTTGTTTCTAAGAAATAAAAGTGTGAAGTATCTTCTTGCAATAAGTAGATTTCCTTTCTGCAAATAGTATAGAGCTTCTTCCTGCAAAAGTAAATTAGAAAGTTGGATTAGAGTAGGCAATCCAGGGTTCTTATACATTCATCAGTTTAGATTGCAATTATGATTTCAAATCTGTAGAACTCCAGCTGTTTTAGCACAACAGTGTTAGTGATAATGTTTGTTTTTTTTAAAACTTCCCTACTACAATTAGATTAGAGATGCTTTCATAATCTAGCATAGACTGTGCACAATTATCTTGAAATAACAGACTTCCCTGGGTTGACAATTTATATTGAACACTTTGATTTTCTATTCAATTAGACAATTAAAGTGCCAAACATTTTGGCGTCGTTGTCGGGGAAGATATTCATAGATTTTGGTAAGCACATTAGTTTTCTTTCTTAGGAATGAATAATCTGCATGTATCACGAAACGTGAGAACGAATCCCCCAAAATACTAACCTTACAGGTACCAGAGGATGTGGAGGAAGAAATCCTAACATACCGGGGAGACAAACCATTGTTGATGAGATTATAGCCAGAGAAAATTCTTCTTCAGGATCTATTTTTCGCCCTGCAAATCCTCCAAAAAGACGTGATCCAAAGTAAACAGAAATACCCCTTCTCAAAACATGGTTCTCATCAAGGGATAAAGTCGAAGCTGAAGTCGAAGCTGAAGATTTGTCACCAACAAATCAACAAGCAACACTGGAGAACATTGAAGAACAAGGAAGTATAGCTTGGAAGAGGGAAAATCTAGAAGAAGCTGTTTATCAGATCAACGGTTGGATAGTCACTAAAGAAGAGTGGGACGTTGTTTGTATTGAGTGGAGAGAAAGAGAACATATGGAGAATCAAGGGGATAATGAAGAAGAGCTCCACCAAGAGAATCCACAGAACAACGAGGATCAGGTAAACAATGAAAATACTATCTCTACCCTGGTTTTTCCTATTTTTGATGTTCCCACACGAGGGATGGCTCCTATGAAAAACATACCTCTCTCAGCTCTCCCAAATTTTCATGGATTATATACTGAATACCCGGATGAGTTTCTGTTTGAATTTGACATTTTGTGTAGAATCTATGACTACACTACCACTGCGCAGAAGCTGAAACTGTTTCCAACTACATTAAAGGGTAACGCGTTAAGATGGTTCATGAGCCTTGAAGGAGAAAACATTTCAACATGGGTAAAAATGAGGCATCTTTTCTTGAAAAAATACCAAGACTACTGTCGAACAAGGGAACGAAGAGAGGAATTATTCAAGATGTCACAGAAGGAGGACGAGACCCTTGAAGACTTTGTGGAGCGACTCCAATATAATCTACAAAGGTCTGGACATCCGGATGTAAGTAAGGACATTCTGAAAACCATTTTGCTAAAATGAGTTAGAGAAGATTGTTTAGATATGTTGAATATGCTTGGCAAGGGAGATATATCTAAGGAATCCTACGAGGACATTGTAGATCTCTGCAAAAGATGTTCTCGAGGATCTACAAGGAATAAGTCAGCTACCAAGGATACCACTTTTTCAAGGGTACAAAAATCATCCAATGGAAGAGCAACAAGAGTAGAAATAGGTAATCTGTTAGAAAATTTCAAAACAGAGATGATTAACTATTTTTCCTCACAAATGGATACTTTGCAGGTCAAACATAAATAAGTAGAATCAGAGAAAGCATTGTGCATTTTCTATCCGAATTGTAGAAAGAAACATCCACCAAGGGAGTGCCCACTGAACAGTGTCTAGGTATGCCTTATTTGTGAATTAGACCATGCCATTGACCAATGTCCCTCTCTACCAGGTGTAAAAGCATCAATGAAGGCAACTAATGAGGAAGCAGAGGTTGTCTATCTAATAACACAAAGAAGACAATGGTAGCCAAGAGGTCAAGGTATGAACTCTCAATTTTCTCCTCCAACATTTAATTATTGGAACAATCAGCTACCATATGGCCAGACGAATGCCCCCCCTCCAAATCAAATGCCACCCTCTTATCAGGATCCCAATGCATGGTCACCTATTCCCCAACAACATAATCACTATGGGAAATGGAACCCATATGGGAGAGGCCCTCAACAACAACTCAATTATCAAAGCCATCACCAATCAAACCCCTATCAACAATAGTTCCAACCCCCGTACCAGCAACAACAACTGCAATTGCCACCCAATGCCTCACCAAACAATCCTCCCTTACTACCTCAGATGCCTGTGCAACCTAACCCAAACCCAAATAATAAGGCC
>JZKD02S2032226.1:40643-82156 GCA_000966675.3 Picea glauca
TCCATGCTGTTACACCTTCTTCCGATAAATTGGCCGATTTCCATGCTGTTACACCTACCTCTGCCATTTTTGCCAAAGAACCTGCTGATACACTAATTGTTGTTATTCTTTCTTGCCACTTCACTCTTTCTTTTTTGCATTTTTGCCAATGCTGCTTCTCCAGCCCTCCAATCTTTCCATGCCACAACACTACTGATTAGACAATATTGATGCTCTCTATCCGAAAGTACTGCTTCATAATGACTTGACTTCACATCCAGTGATTTCCAATTGGCTAACTACAGTAAGGACTCCGTTTCTGCTCCAATTGTCATTTCTCTCATGATCCTTCATCATGTCAGCTATTCTGCGCAACTCAGATGGCGGTTGGATAGTGCGGTTACTCCGACAGGTTGTTATGTGCGGTAAGATATGAGGTACATGATTAATCCTATGTGTTAAAGCAATGAAGATATAAAAGCACGGTTTCCTATTTACTAACCGGTTATCATAAATCGATGCACCTGGAGCCAATTTGCTTAGTTGGGGGGGGAAACGTAAATCTAGCCGTCCATACCAAATTTTATACACACCTCCACCACCTTTCCGTCCACACTTCTTTTTACTGAGACACTGTATTCTTTCTGCAAACCATGTTCGAGCTTGTTGTGTCTCTGATTTAGGTGATATTTTCTCCTCCTACGTGCCTGTTAAACTCTCAAGAAACATCATGGGAGGATTATCTTTGAGATATGAACCCGCAACTCTGGGCAGTTGCTGCTACACCCAGAGGCCTACCAAATATTTCTCCAGGCCGACTGGATATCGTATTTTAAAAAGTTGAAGGGGTTTAATGAGGATGAGGTATTGAAGTTTATTCAAAATCTTACGGAAGGGTATTCAATGGTGAATGGGGTAAGGATTCCAGTGTCAGAAGAAAGCATTGCTGCTGTAACAGGGTTGCCAAGAACAGGAGACCGATGGTTTAATAGAAAAACACATCTTCCGATGCACAGAAGGGTTTCCTCATCAACACTGAGCAAGTTCAGACCAAAGGCAGAGGTGCAGATGTCAATTCCTTGCCAGAGCCATGGGGGAAAGTCGCAGAATTTCTTAAAAGGTACATTACCTGCGAAGGTTGATACCAAGTTGTTTATTTTTCTGATTTCATCTTATTATCACATCCTTGACATCAGAAATTCATAAACATTCCTTATTTTCTCCTCCATTCATTGCATAACATGGCTCATTTTGTAAAAAAAATCCAAGAACTGCATTTCTAATCACAGACTTATCGGCCTATTAATTCGCAGAGGTATGGGAATTTCCAATAACCCATTACCTGTTGTAGCAGACCAACCACATTCTATACATACATATATGATTTCACCAGTCCTTGAAAACACAACCCATGGACCTCTTCCTGAGCCTCTGCCCTCGGCTGCAACAACAGTCAAAACCCCTACTGTCGCTGCCCGTAAGACGACTCAGAAAAGAAATCGCATAACTCGAAGCCATCCTGGCACCATCCAGACAAGCCTTGACAAAATTTCATTGCAACAACATGTAGTTGTGGTCAAGCAAATAGATGAACAACCAACCACTCGACCAAGACATGTGTCATAACACTTGGCTACAACACCTATCATTGAAAACGTACCCCTATCTCTAAAAATAAAACCCCTGCTCCTATCTCTGGATCACCGAGAAAGAGAACAAGGTTAGCACGGTCCACTGTAACATCAAGTCCGCTTACCTCATCTATTGTTGCACCGACATTCACACAGAACCCTCCTATTGCTGCAACAATCGATCAAGCGCCTACTATCATTACCAATGCAGTTTCTCAGAAGAGAAAACGTCCATTCAAGGGAAAACCTCAGAGAGCCCTTGACCAAATTGGATCAATAACAAATCAAAGCCATTTGGCTGCTGTGACAGAGAATTCTACAGAGGTACGAATACCAGGTTTTACTTTATGCACAGAACTTTAGGAAACTATTCTCTCCTTTCAGAATGAATGTACTCAAATCGCAACAGAATCATTGGCTCCGCCTAATGATTCTGCGCATCACACGTCCATTGACGATGTCCAGATCATCACAGACCCCAGTATACCAGAATATCCTCCTTGTGTTGTTGGGGAAGAACGCCCCGTTCCTCCTCCAGCAACGAAGAAGAAAACCCCTGCTTTCGTTTCTATTTTACCCAGGAGAAGAACCAGGTCCACCAGGTTTGCTGAAGCTGCAATTGGATGGCAAGATGTGGAATAGGATATTCCTATTCTTCATCCACTATCCTCTATGGTTGATACAGGGATGGTTCCATAAGAACCAACTGTCCATGTCGAGACTGTTCCACAAGAACCAGTCCCGACAGACACAACTGTTACACAAGAACCAACTGTCCAGGTCGATACTGTTACACCAGAACCAACTGCTCCACAGAGGACTGTCCCACCAGAGCTAGTAATAAAAGAACCAACTGTCCATGTCGAGACTGTTCCACAAGAACCGGTTCTGATAGACACAACTGTTACACAAGAACCAGCTACACATCATGCTGAGGATGTGCCACTTGCCGAATAGTTTGCACAAATAGAGAGAAAGATCAAGAATACAGAAAATTCCAGAATCGCTGCACTAATAACAGAGAATGATAACCTCAAAGCAGAGTTAAATACCCTGAAACCAGAGGTGGAGGCTGCTCGACAGAAGAATCCAGAAGGGATAACCTTGGACATCCCATCACTGACAAAAGCTGTTATGGACAGAAACAAAGAACTCATGTGCTTTGAGTGCGGAAACATTTACTTTGAGGCAGGATATGAGGTAGTCAAAGTTCTAGTCGCTAAAGGACCAACAAATGTCTCAGTCAAGACTGAACATGAACTTACTACTACACAAAAATCAGTAAAACAGAGGAGATCTCAACGTCATAAAACAACTGCTGGTATACCAGAAGCTTGCAAAAAAGAACCTCTGTTTCCGTCACAAGTTGTTACTCGAGCAACTCAAACTGATTCTATTCTCAAAGATAAAGAAACTCAGACAGATCGTTGACACAACATATTTTCTTTTGGACACAACATTTTTTAATACCGACACTTCGCAAATTCTCTTAGCAATTTTGCACTGGAGGAGATAGTTATCTACTTCAATTACAAAGTAAGGTTTGAATGTGTTTTGCATGAGGACATGCAATGTCTTCAGTTGGGGGGCATGTTAGGACCCATAAATGTCCCTTTTTCACTACATCTTTTGCCCATTCAACCTTCTCATTCCTAAGCTAAATGACTATTATAATGAGTACTAAGACCCTTTTTCCCAAGGTATGAACTATTCATCTCGCTTTTATATTTTCATTTACTTAACATGTTTGATTGGTAACGTTCACATATTTTACCCATGAAATGATTTAACTAATGATCAAAATGCTTAGAACAACCCACTTCGAGAAACTCGCTGCTGTTACATGACTGCTGCAATGGATGCCACTAACCCTGAAAGCTGCTACACGACTACTGCAACATAAGCCCATCAATCTTGGAAGCTGTTACAACAGACTCCACCAGTCCTATTGTTATACGACTGTTGCAACACCTGCTGATGACATATACTGGCTCACGATGTTGATCAATGAGAGTTCTAGATTTTGTATTAATGATATCAAACGAACAGCTTGAGAATCGAGGATTCTCAAGACTGTTCTGATTATGTTCTACTGAATGACTCTGACTTTAAATAGCATAGCTTTGGTAATGAAAGGGAGTTTTTTTTACTGGGGAAAGAAAAGTAACGCTGATTGTACACAAACATTTTTGGCAATTGAATGAAAGAGTAGATTGAATTCCTTTAGCAGACTATAACCTATTTCTTTGAGCAGATTCGGTGAGAAGGAAAGGGCCCACCTTCCTCACCGATTCCCCTCCGTTTTGAATTCTAGATTAGTTGTTTTAAATGCGAATGATTTAACTGTTAGACATTTCTAGAATACAACTGTTGTTACAGTTTAGTTCCTTCTTGTTAGATGCGCATAAACTTGTCTCATGAGAATTAGAAGTTGATTGCTAAACATTGCTGGAGAACTGCTTTCCCTTTTTCTGCATCGGGTTAAAATCTTGTTTTTGAGAAATAAAAGTGTGAAGTATCTTCTTGCAATAAGTATATTTCCTTTCTACAAATAGTATAGAGCTTCTTCCTGCAAAAGTAAATTAGAAAGTTGTATTAGAGTAGGCAATCCAGGGTTCTTATACATTCATCAGTTTAGATTGCAATTATGATTTCAAATCTGTAGAAGTCCAGCTGTTTTAGCACAACAATGTTAGTGATAATGTTTGTTTTTAAAAAAACTTCCCTACTACAATTAGATTAGAGATGCTTTCATAATCTAGCATAGACTGTGCACAATTATCTTGAAATAATAGACTTCCCTGGGTTGACAATTTATATTGAACACTTTGATTTTCTATTCAATTAGATAATTAAAGTACCCAACACCCAGGTTCAGATCTATTGATGTACCTACACAGGGTGTCTCCTATGCAATACATAGTGTCTTCATTCCAACAATTCAATGGGAGATGTGGGAAATTGAATCACATTGGAACAACTGATGGGACATCGTGTTTTGGGTTAAAATTTGAAGTCCACCTATTCAAGTACATACCCCTTTTGCCAAAGAAATAAGGTCCATTTCGAAATATAAGATCTCTATCTTCTTTGGCCTCAAATAGGAAGGCATAAAAGCCTCTTCCACAAAAATAATGAGTGATCTTGCCTTTTATTAGCACTTGCCAATTTTTTTTTACCTAGGTTGCCATGGCTCTAGGTGAAGGCCATATCCCCATAAACTGACCAACCAGTCTTCTTTCAACCAATGCTAGGGCCATATGCCAAGAAGATGAAGAAGGGGGGGAAATCATGGATTTCATTTATCTTCTTGAAAAATCTGGAGTGTTGAGGCTTTACCGTCTTCTCTAATGTAGAAAAAAAAGATCCCATAAAGCTATAACTTCAAGATCTAGAGGGGGGAGGGGTGTCCTCCTCCAATGGTTGAATCCATGGCCAAAGCTAAAGGTGCACTGGACGTGGGAATAGTCATAGGTGGGAGGGCTTAGAGACAATGGATGCTTAAGTTATCCAATATGTAAACCATACTTCCAATCCTTTACAACACCTTTTACGGACCACAGTACATGGGTGATAATTTATTATCCTTCTTTTGTTGCTTGATGAACATCTATTAGTATGGTCATAGCCTTGGAAATACCCAATCCACCATTTCAAACTCCTTTTCGCTGTAATGTTGATCTACTTGTTGTTTCATCCTATTTTGCGCTATATCTAAGTTGTCCTTCAATAGTTGGAGAACCTATAGTTTGTGTACCTTCTATAATCTGTCCTTCAGGTATTGGCACCACCGACACCATTCAATGAAGCTAGGAAAGAAGAGAATGAGAAGTCTTCGATGCAAGAGAAACTATCTCCTTCAAAAGGAATGATTGAGAAAGATGATTTCTCGTATTCTTCTTTTCCCCGTCAAGATGGAGAATGATCAAGGATGACTAAAGTAAGAAGAACTTCAAATGAAGAAGAGATGTGCATTCTAAAGAGGGAATGAAGACATTTTCCACTGGTAAAATTGATAAGAATATATGGATAACGTATCCATGTGCTTCATGTGGAACTAGTAACCATAATATGGTGAAATGCCGAAGAAGAAAATCTGTGCAAGAAAATCCATCCAAGAAGAAGGCTAAAGGTAAAGGTCATTTCTCAAAGCAAAGGAAAAGGGGGAATGACAAGAAGGGATCATGGTTACAAGATGGGAAAAAGACACTCTGCTCTTATTGTGGTAAGAGTGGACATAAGATCGAGAAGCGTTGGACACTTTATCCACACTTATGTTCGAAGTAGAACCAAAAATATGTAAAGGAACTTGCAAGAAGACAAGCAACAACCTCAAGTGAAGTTAATAGTCTTGCTGAAAGATTCGAGAAAAAATACTTCCTAATGGCTGGTCTTAATAGAGTGACATATGAAGACATCGAGGAATGGTTCATGGATAGTGGCTAATCTCATCACATGATCGGGATGAGATCAATATTCCTGACTTTCTCAGAGATTGGTACAAATTGATATAAAGGATCTGGAACTAACACTAGACAAGTAATAAGAGTGCTTGGATATGTAAGATTCCATCTCAAGTTGAGAGGATTTATGGGATTAGAACATATTTTATATGTTCCAGATTTGAAAGTAAACCTACTCTCAGTTGCAGCGTTTGAATATGAAGGATATGCAGTCGCATTCCATAATGGCCAGGTGCTTGTGTATTAAAGGGAAGCTACTCAAGACACAACAATAGTGCTTGGTGTTCACAAGGAGAGGTTATATAGGTTACTGGGAAGACCTGTAATTGGTCTACTGGTTTATTGCATTCAAAATCAGATTCTATGTCAAATTTAATGTTAGATTCAACATCAACGTCAGAGGCATTGTCAGAGATAGGAAGTTGTGAGATTCCCTCCAGTACTAAGGGAAGGATAAGTCCACAAATAAACCATTCATCAGAAAAGATTTCATTGTAAATATGTATATTCGTAAAATGCAAGCTTATATGCATATGTAGATACCTTCTAAGTGTATTTCTATTGTTGTATTAGAAGGCTTGAAAGCTACTCATGGTAGATTGTAAGAGTGAGAGGAATTCTGTAAAATTTCTATATAGCCACCTTATATATTGTTAAGAGTGAGAGGAGTTTTGTAAAGGATTTCTATATAGCCACGTTATATATTGTTTAAAGTCAGAGGAATCTTGTAAAGGGTTTCTATATAGCTGCTTTGTTATAGGAGTGAGAGGGATCTTATAAATTTTTAAGCCTTTTGACAACAGTGTAGACAATTGTATTGTCTTGTTATTAGCAACGAACTATATATGGATCGAATTGTCTAAATTAACATTCTTATTTTGAAGAACCAAAGGTGAAGGAACAGAAGGATGCAAGCAGTTGGAGCATGTAGATTGAAAGTGGGTAGAGTATTGAATTAATGAAAATCTTTGTAGAGTTGGTAAAGGAGAGATAATCTTCTTTGTAAAGAGATAAGAGGTATATACTTGTAAAGATGCATGTTATAAGAATCTCCAAGATATTATGTCATGTTCGTGTAGATGTATACCTTGAGCAAAAGCAGGTTAAACAATACAAATGTATACATATAATATATTTTGAGTTGCTTTCAAGGTAGGAGAGAGGAAATGGAGAGGGAATTCATTTAGAGACTCCTACAGATACATCATGATTGGCCAAGATAGATTATCTTTAGCCGAGAAGGAGATGGGAGTGGATGTTGAGTACATGATTCAGATTAGGATATTTTAGAGATTCAATGAGTAGATTTTGTTGAAAGAATCTATGAGCTAAAATCAGAACTAGATTTGAACTAGTGTCAGATGTCGAAGAGCCATATTCCAAAGAAGCAAACAAATGCAAACTGATCTAGTATCCAAGATCCAAGATGGAAATTTAGTCCCAAAATATTCAACAAGGTTGAAGAGTGAAGAAGATTCATCATCACTAAGTTACCGGATAAGAGTATTATAGTAAGGTTCAAGAGTGAGTAAGAGTTATCATCACTAAGTTGTTGAAATATTCATACTTTTGGAGGACCAAAAGTTCTTTAGTTGGAAGGTGTGATCCAGGAGGATCCAGAGGTCTAGGAGGATCTAGAACGCTCACAAAGGTCTGGGAGGATCTACAAAAGCTTAAAATTTGACCATATCAAATTCTATCAAAAACTACATCATTGTGTAGAGCTCGGTGACAGCTTTCCAACGACACAAAAATTGCCTCAAATGGAGCTTGTATGCAAACGTTATGCCTAGTCAACGTTCAAGTCAAAGTCAAAGTGACACATGTCACCACTGGAAGGGTGACACATGGCATGACCGTACATCCATATGATGTTGACATGGCAATACCATAGGGTGCCCTATGGCACACTAAATGTCTGAATGGGCAAGGTGACATGGCTTCAGGACAACACAGGCGGACCAATACTCAATTGACACGTGGCATTGGTTGACCAATGAGAGTTTGCGACGTGGCAACCTCCCATTGATATATTAAGGATGAAGTTGTTTAAAATTATTGTTGGGAGGATCGAACCCGGACCTCTTGCATAACAACCCAATAACTTTACCATTGCACTAAGCGTTTAAATCTTAACTGTATACAATGCCACATGTATTTAACTTTGATGAGGTTTTTAAATGGGCCGAAAAAGTGTCGAGGCCCTCAACCCATGTCATATGTATTACAATGTAACCATAGGTTGAGATCCACGGGGGAAACATTATATTATGCCAACGCATATACCAAACAAACTATATATTAACCAATATATATTTGCGCGGACAATTTAAAACATTTAACATATGGTTTCAATGAATGTCATACTATATGGCAAGGTCGATGGGATTTGATCCCACGACTTGCCATATCATTTTCCAATGTCTTAACCATTGTGCCAAGGGCGCCACTTATTACAGGCACTCCAACAACAAACATTTAAGTCAATGCCGCGAAGTTCGGGTAGGAAGTTTAGGCCCGCGCCCTATTTATGGGCGTGCGGACTGAGGTCGACACACATTACGAGGAGCACACATCCCAATGTTGGCACAGATCTCGAGGAGCTCATATATTTCTATGCAGGGTACAAATGCATGCCATAGTTTCACTAGATTTTGTGTTGCATAGATTTGCGTGCCATGAGGTATTTTGTCTGCATATAGGCATGTTTATATTAATTTTTCTCATTTTCTCGAGAGGAGTACGATGGTGATTTTATTTTTGTGATAAGATGTTTTCTATGAAAGTCTTAGTCCATATTTCCATTAATGAGCACCATAGTGCATCGTTTGGTGTGTAAAGAGGGTAAAATTGAACCAGTTCAGAATATGGTCGAGTTTATACTCATTTTTCTTAAAATTTTGCAAGGAATTCAATGATATACTCTATTTTTGAGTTTGAGCAACGAAATTGAAGAGTGACTTCAAAATTGGCTTTGTAATTCCATTTTGTATTGTAATTTGACATTTTGAGATTACGAGAAGTAGTCTCACTATTTGAAGGGAACTATGAAGTTGAAGTAAAATATGTCACCAAATATTTTTTATTTGAGTTATTTTATTTTATGTTGTGTTAGCTCATATTTCTTCAAATTAACCATCATTTTATGAGATTTTGGATAATAAGCACACCATCATTTTTCTGCAAATCGCCTCAATACGATCAAGAATTATTTTGAATCAAGTTAGATGCTAAAATGGGTTTTTAAAGATTAAGATTGGTATCTAAGGATTTTCATATTAAGGGGGGAATCCCGGGTGACCCTAGGGGGATTGCGATGGCAAGTGGAAAGAGATGAGGGGTGCCCCTATAGATCAAGGTCAAAAGAAGGGATGAGGCTTAAGAATGAGTCTCGTGAAAATTTTATTGGTTGCCAAAGGTGATGTACCTGCAAAACAATGTTAGCCTTGCCCAGAACAAGACAATATGTAGTGAATGAAACCTCAAATCAAAGGGGATTCAACCAGAAAACCTTGCTGTCCCAAATTGCAGCAGTATGGAAATATATATATTAGCAATAGTAAGTTATAAGAGCTACAAATTATACCATCAAAATAAGGTGCAAGATGTTGGAAACAAAGCTAGAAATAAGTAGATAAATTTCCAATGATTAGAGCAAGATTTTGATAGTAATTAGAGGGATATTAGTTAGTGTTATATGAAATATTTGTAACATCCTTATGGCTGTAGCAAACAATTGCTACAACAACAAAATCTGACTGCCAAAATCAGCTAACAATCCACCCAAACAATAACACTTAACTAGTAGATTAATTATGACAACTTGCAAGTGAAATTTAATGGTAGAAGAGTGAGCATACAATGATATAAAGATGAGTTTGTTGCAGCCCTATTGGCTGTAGCATACATTCTATAACAAAAATGAGATTACTTGGCTAATCAAGATTCCCTCAGGACACATGAAAGATTATAGTGATCCGGATTATTTTGAGAACGAAATGAAGACGAAAATATAAGAAGTAAATACATAGATATATTGCCATAAACATAGAGATACAGTAATGCACAATTTTTATTAATGAAATAAATGTACAAAAACTATAAAATTACAGAGTGAATGAACTCACTAGAATGGTGGCATCTTATCTCTAAGAAGAGATGTGATGGCTACGCTCATTCACAAGAAGATGGTTAAAATGAGGCTCTAAAGGCCTTTTTAACATAAAGCATAAATGATAAAACCCTAAACATATAAAAACTTAACCCTAGGAGATGAAGCACCAAAAGTCTTGTGGGCCCTAATGGGGTAAGTTGGTACATCAACTTCCCGAGGTCGTAACTTTTGCATACAATCTTCATTTTCGATGCATGATATCTCGTTGGAAAGAACTATCTGAGGACTACACATGTTGCCTAAATTCCATAGTGTGACTGTGTCGCACCCAAAAAATATTGTTTAGGGCCTCAAAATGACCTCAAAAGATTAGGACCCTAAAAACCGTAGAAAAAACTACCAAGTTGGAAACTCCTATTTTGAGCTAGTTGAATAGGTGGGTGGCCACCGATTTCTACCTAGATCATTCTTCCCCCCTTAGGAAGCAATGGTCCCCATTGCGTCAAGTTCTCGTGGAAGATAGAGAATCTTTTTCTGAATTTGAACCTTGGTGAACTGCTTGCCTTGCTGAAGAAGTTGTCCTGCTTATCTTTATGAACTTGTTGCTGGAGGAGTTAGATTTGTTTAACTAATCTAGCTGCATGATCTGCCTGAGTGTGGGAGGACTCTATTAGTGAAGAGGCGATATGAGGAGTATGAAGGGGTCTGTTGTAACTTTGCTAGATTGGGCAGTGTGGAGGCACCCCCGTAGGTGACACAACTATATTTTTGTGCTCTTCTACAACTTGCTTCTGCTGGATAGAGAGGTATCAGTTTGAGGCTGCAGTGGTTGCAGTGTCCTTCTATTCAGCTTATGCCCATATTGTGAAGAGGCTAAACTTTTTGGTATGAGAGATTACTTTGAGACACTATTTTGTCAGGACTGTAGTTGGGACTACCTATGGTATTCTGTAGAGCTAACCCCCCAAAGTAACAATGATGCTACAGGGTCGAGACTCATAAACAAAATGATGCTTCCACATATATGGTTGACCTAACAAAACATCACAAACTTCCAATAGGGAAACATCACACAGTACCTGTTAGCCCTTGACCAAGTTTTGAGGAAACACTGGTCATGTTTGACCAATTTTGGGACTTCGACAGGATGGTCGAAGACGGAGCGCCCATGCGAAGCAGAGATCGTAGGATCTCACCTCCTTTTTGTGGGATTTTTGGGTTTAGGGTTTATGTAACGAGTATGGGATGTCGGCCCATGGGTTTATCGATGTTTAGGCCTCTTTTGTAATGTATAAATAAGTAGCTAGGCATTGTAAGAAGTATCAGACCTAGTAGGCCAGTGTGCTAAGTGAAAATAGTTATGGATGCTTTATGCATACCGTATGTAGAGACTTGCTGAGCTAAGTGCAAGTGACTTATAGTGCTTTGTGCGCAGACTGGGTAAGGCTCTGTGCTTAGACCTAACTCAGGGAAGGAGGATCTGGCGAGGTGCGCACATATCTCCTGTCCTATGTGGAGTTGTCTTTGTGGCTCTGTGCATGTAAGGAGATTAGAGAAAGCTAATAAAGAAGAAGAAGAGTTGGTGGACATAGCCCCACGCTGGGGTGAACCACGTATATCCTGTGTTGTGGTTACTTTGTGCGATTGATGTGATTTATGCTTAGTGCTATAATCTTTATGTATGCTAGATACATCTGATTTAGTAGCTTAGTGCTTAATAATATGGATGAATGCTAGATCTGCTTTGATGCTATGTGCTGAATGGTTAGACATGGTTAGAGCTTGATTAATACTGCATTGTCCTGTAATTAGGGTTTTAACCTGCGATGTGAATAAGGGTTAAAGACTAATGAATGATAATTGCTTAGTGCTCTGTTAAGTATTGTGATCACAGATCTGTGTCCCATCTAGGTTGTAGACACTTGAGTCGTGCAACCCCCCCTGCCTCTACCTCATGTGAGACTTCATTTGCTTCGCAGTTGTTGCCGAAAGGGCTGGTAGTTAGGGTTTTTTTGATGCACTGTTGAAGTGTTGAACCTTGGGTCTGCCCCTGTGCCAACAAATGGTTCCGTTGCCGGGACATGAAACTGTGATTGCTGGGAACTGAAGAAAAGAGAAAGCTTTGTGTGTAGATCTGTTGTTGTAGTGCGCAGTATTCTACTTGACTTGTGAAGCTCTGTGTTAAAAAGAGAAGTTCGATCTGAAGAAAAGAGGTAAGATTTTAAAGCTTTGTGCTATGATAAAGGTAAGATAAGTGGAAATTTTTGTTTCAAAAGAATGGATCTAGGTATGTTTGATAGATTTTGTCCTAGTCTGAAAACTAGGGCACAACTAGAAGAAAGAAGATGTGATATGAATAGACCTGATAGAAATAGTGAAAGATATGTTATTCCTATGCATAAAAAGAATTTTTGGACTAACACGTGGATGCAGGATCCTAGAAAGAATTTTTTGTAGGTCCATCACTGTGATCCCAATGCGCAATACATGAAAGGTTGGGAATCGTTTAAGCGAAAGAGATGATTGACTCTTTGTTATAGTTGTAGAAGACTGGGACATCTTGCTAAGGAATGCCCTGGTAGAGGTCCTATTTGCCTTTGTTGTAAAGATACTGGACATGAAGTTTTGGATTGCCCTAGAATGATTGCTAAAATTGAAAAGATGAATATGAGACAAGAAAACCATGAGGAAGGTCAAGAGATTGAGAATATGATAGACCACCAGAAAGAATCAGAGGTTATATTATTGTAGATGAAATAAACACTGAATGATCACAGAGACATCAGTTTACTATAGATCTTAAAAGAAAAACAGTGCATAGAAACAAGAATAGGAGACTTCGACATAGACTGCGTATTGGATGCAGAAACATAGGTGAACATTATGCCAAAAAGTACTTGGGAAATTTTGGGAAAGCTTACTATGATTCCTTCATTGGGAGGAATATGATTGTTTAAAGGAAAGATGATAGCCATATGTGGAAGACTTACTCATGTACCTATGAGTGCTCATGGAACATAAACAGAAGAAGAATTCGAGGTCATTAAGTTTGTTGAGAACAATGCTCCTTTTGCACTTTTGTTAGGAAGGACTTGGATTGAGAGAGATTAGATCCGAAGGAAAGAAGAAGAGGAAGATATAGAACAAAAAAAACAAGAATTAAGGGACTTGATGGCTAGGAGAATAGCGTTCTTAATAGAAGAACAAGAGGACAAGTCGAAGCAACTGACGGCCAGAGACCTGGCTATCAAAGTGAAAGATTGCAAGAAGGTTTACAAAACTTATCCATGTAGGAGAGAAGAGCACCTACTCCAGAAACAGTAAGAGAAGAAGTATTACAATTGAACCCTGTAAAAGACCCTTAGAAGTGCGAAGTTACTATGCTAAGAGAAGATAAGTACAATAATGGAAAGAGGAATCCAGAGACACAGATCACAGGAAAGAAAGAAAGAAAACTAAGTAAGAAGAAGGCAAAGCTAGAAAAATTGTAGGAGGTTCCAGAGAGGACTTTGCAGAAGGAAGGCTTGCAGAACTTGAACCTTGCCAGAATAGCAGAACAATGCAGACTGGCACTTCGCCATGGCGAAGCAATATGACTGTTGGAGGCATCCTGACTGTTAGAACGATGCTCCAGAATGGCTAGAAACACAATTATTGCCGGAAAGATCGCCATTGGACCGTTGGGACTGTGCCATAATGGATGGAATCGTATTAATTGAGGCATTCCTTCCCGTTGGAGGAGTCCGTTATGACATTGTCTATTTAACCTGTTGAATGTCTCACCGGGGACACTTTTTCAAATTGTGATTATCCGAGCCCAAAGAGAACTGATTGTTATTGCGAAGTGCTTACTGAGACCTTGCCACATGTTCTACTACCATAAGTATTTTTCCGTCCACCCGAGATATCCGATCTCGAGCGTGTATGTCAGGCGAACGTAGCATAGTAGAAAAGTCTGTGGAGGAGATCCTAATAGACCTTATGGCTAAAAAGGTCATGTCTGCAAGCACACAGGGTTCGTCGACAAGAGAATTGCAAGCATCCCCATCGTCTGCACGTCGATCTGGGCCCTTCAGAACTACGACAAAGAAACAGAGCAAGCATCGCGACGACTTGGTGAACGTGAAGCTCATCCCATCGGTCCTGCCCGACTATGTCCCACCTCTGTCTGGCGCGATTAGTCATGACAACGTTCCGAGATATTTTGACTATACACTGATCATTGCGTACCTCCTGACAGGGATACACACAGTTGGACCGCAGTTGGGACAGATTCTGACACTCAATATCAATGATTTCAACTTAGGAGATCGCAAGAATTATGGAATGCTTGCACCACATAAGTACTTGGCAAAGACAATGAGGAAGAATTCGAAGATAGTCCCCCAGCCATGGACCATGGACATCGCAAGATCAACGATCCTTAATGTGATGAAGATACCACACTTTGACAAACATCAGGAGGTTAACGCGTGTGTTAAACTCCTCCTGTCATGCTTCCATGGTGGGTACCTGTGGTTGGATAGGCACATCACTGTAGATTCAGTGTTGATCCACCAGATCACTAGATTGAGCATGCAAGGACAAGACCCCCAAGATTTCTACCCAGGGAAGGCTGCAGATCACACCCTGGCGCAGCGAATAAAAGACACCTATGACGATGTAGAGAAGGGGAAGCGAGGCTACAAGGTAGCCTCCATCCAAAATGCTGCAATGTGCCTAGCTTGTTAGTTGATAGCAGACAAGCTCGTCAGGAAGAATAGACCAATGCAGGTCACGGGGTTCATCATCGACCTTGTAGGAAAGTGCGTTGAAGGGTTGCAAATGAACTGGGCAAGCTACCTCGTCAACCAGTTGGAGCAAGATTGTCGAGAAGCATAGGACCAGGGCTATGAGTTTCACTTTAGCTGGTTTTTGATCCTCGTTGCCTTTGTCACTTGGGAGATGACGGAGGGAGCGAACTTCCCTGAAGTCGAGCCATCCAAACCACTGGCTGTGAGGTTCACTACCCTATGGTATTCAAGCGACATGGCAAAGCAATGACAGTCCAATGTAGTATTCCACACTTATTACTTGCAGCTGAAGAGGGCCATTGAATCCTTTGCTCGCATGACGCCAAATACACTCCATAGGTTCAAGAAAATAGCAAAGTTCCGCAAAGACAGGAACTTTATTTACATCATTGCGCGCGGGGACAAACACAAGGAATAGCTCTAATCCTATTACAAACTCACCTAGGAAGATATGGAGGAAATAACTAAGGAATGGCCTGCATAATTCCTTGTACCAGTCAAATAGATAGAACTCTCCGACCCTGACCTCATTGGAAGTCTTGTAGTCACTCGAGAAGAGTATGATGGACCCAACAACATCAAGAATAAAAAGAAGGAAGAAGTGAAGGAACTAAACAACGCATCGAAGGAAACTACGCCTGATTCACCTGGAGGAGGAGGAGGTGACGAAGTAGACCAAGAGGAGGAAGGGGAAGAAGAAAAACATGAACAAGGCGAAGTGACACTGCCTAAAGATCCCCTTACAGAGGTCGAGACGTCCAAGAAAAGAGAGGTATCTCCAAAGAAACCCTTAGCGTGGAAGAAGTCAGGAGCCAATAAGCCTCAATTACAGATTGTACTTACGGTGGATGATATTGATCTTATCATCACAACTGTATTAGATACCTTCGAGGACATTTTGCATCGAAACAAAGCCAAACAGGAGAAAATGTATGAAAGGATCGAGGCAAAGCTCAAAGGGGTACAAAAAGCTCTCTATTCGAGCCACGCAGTGTCTACTCCGCCATTGTCATCAAGGGGTATAGAAGTAGGAGATGAGCCTGCCCAACTACACAGATTAGCAGATGCGATAGAGGCTTGCCTTCGTCGTGTACATGAGGAAAAAGAATAGGCCACAGAGGCCTTGAAGCAAGCAAAGGAGGAATCCCTAGAGCAATGTCAGGTTTCACAACAAGAGAAAGAAGACCTCCAAGCGAATTTTGAAGAGGACAGAGAGCAGATCCAGAGAAAGAAAGATCAGCGGCTCGCGGAGCAAATTGGAGTTAGAGAAGCAGTCACTCGAGCACTTTGCTTAGTGCCGAGATTGGAACCAATGGAAGAAGAGATAGCTGAGAGCCAAGTGGGGAAGCTCGTTGAAGCCATTCAACAACTACAAGCAAGAGTAGCAGAACTGGAACTACAAGCACTACCAAGCACTCTGTAGGAAGTGCGAGACCAGAGGGAAGAAACTGCCAGGAGCACATTATAAAGAATCAAGGCATTGGCCTTAGAATGTAAGCAATTGAGTGCCCGAAGTACACAGACCTATGAGCACCTTGTAGAGGACTTGAAACTAAGAAGATTAGAAGCACATCTCCTAGAGGCGAAGCACCAAGCATCGACAGTGCAAGCACAACTGAAACTGCTTTCATTGATTGAGAAGATGAAAAGGTCGCATGAGTAGTGCGCAGTTCAACAACAGGTCCATGCCATCTAGAGTAGAGTCATGGAAGTGACCCAGAGACTCCAACCAGTACGGGATGAAGCCTGCACACTTTTTGAAGAGATAGAAGGACGAGGTGCACAATTGGAACAAGTGGTCACCACAGTGGAACAACGCTTGGAAGGTCCTGTCACCGAGAAATTCATTCAAGAGTTTGTTGAGCAGGAGGCTCTGGCGAGGCAATAAGTTGAGGCAGCTCGAGCCAAGATCAACGCCTTCAAAGAGTAATTGCCCAGATCATAGTGATTCGGGACGAGTCAGAGGTGAGTGTTGGGGGCCTGTTAGCCCTTAACCAGGTTTTGAGGAAACACTGGTCATGTTTGACCAATTTTGGGACTTCGACAAGATGGCTGAAGATGGAGCGCCCAGGTGAAGCAGAGATCGCGGGATCTCGCCCCATTTTTGTGGGATTTTTGGGTTTAGGGTTTATGTAACAGGTATGGGATGTCGGCCCATAGGTTTACCCATGTTTAGGCCTCTTTTGTAATGTATAAATAAGTAGCTAGCATTGTAAGAAGTATCAGTATTGTAGGCCAGTGTGCCAAGTGCAAATAGTTATGGATGCTTTGTGCATACTGTATGTAGAGACTTTTTGAGCTAAGTGCAAGTGACTTATAGTGCTTTGTGCGTAGACTGGGTAAGGCTTTGTGCTTGGACCTAACTCGGGGAAGGAGGATCTGGTGAGGTGCATGCAGATATTATGTCCTATGCGAAGTTGGCTTTGTGGCTCTGTGCATGTAAGGAGATCAGAGAAAGCTAATAAATAAGAAGAAGAGTTGGTGGATGTAGCCCCACGCTGGGGTGAACCACGTATATCCCGTGTTGTGGTTGCTTTGTGCAATTGATGTGATTTATGCTTAATGTTGTAATCTTTATGTATGCTAGATACATCTGATGTAGTAGCTTAATGCTTAATAATATGGATGAATGCTAGATCTGCTTTGATACTATGTGCTGAATGGTTAGATGTACTTAGAGCTTGATTAATACTGCGATGTCCTGTAATTAGGGTTTTAACCTACGATGTGAATAAGGGTTAAAGACTAATGAATGATAATTGCTAAGTGCTCTGTTAAGTATTGTGATCACAGATCTGTGTCCCATCTAGGTTGTAGACACTTGAGTCCTACAACCCCCCTGCCTCTACCTTGGGTGAGACTTCATCTGCTTCGCAGGTGTTGTCGAAAGAGCCAGTAGTTAGGGTTTTGTTGGTGCGCTATTGAAGCGTTGAACCCTGGGTCTACCCCTGTGCCAACAGTACCTCATCCTTGAAGGGCTTGATGTCATAGGACATGTGACACTGTTGGCTAACACGAAGATATCGACCCTAGTGAAGCCACCTGATGTTGTATGGTTGCAAGTGTGGTGTTGTCGGCAAATCCAACTACTTGATGACATTTGATAATATTAGGTTATTTTGGATTCTTCTATCAACAATAAAATGCACTGGAGTCCCCTTCATCCACATCTGTGAATGGAAGAGGGGCTCCCCCTCCTCATGATCATCTTATTCTTTTGGTTGGATTATTGTGGTCATGACAGTAGCAGTGGGTTCTCCATCAATTATCTGTCTCTTGATTCAGGGCTTGAATCTATTTCTTTGAGCTCATCTACGAATGATTGTTTCGAGCGACATTCATTGGTGTTGTGCCAAGGGATTTTTTGGAAGTCGCACCACTTCCCAGTGTCATTTTTCATCTTCGCGTCGCTCTTCTTTTCTTGTGGCTTAGACTATTTGTATTGAGGTTGGCTATTCTGTGAATTAGGGCTACCTTTACCATACTTTGGTTGTTGTGGAATTGTAGATCCAAATTCCCACTTGTTTTGCTGTTTAAATTTCTGCTCAATTTTTGACAACATATTGATAAGCAGCTCATAGTGATGAGATGTCCAGAAACTCCATTTCGGTTTGGATGTACCTATGTAGATCCTCGTGGTATTTTAGAACCGGATGCTGCTCAAAGTCTTTGATAGCTAGCTTAGTGCGCAAGGTATGAAATGTATTTGTGAACTCCGACACTGTTTGGCCCCTCTCTTGATGCAATGTGGTCTCCTGTACTGGTTGTCATAGTTTCCCATAGGGTAATATTGCTCCTTGACCGCATCCATAAAAAAATCCCAGGCGGGCTCGACCCCAAATATTCTAGACTCCTCTATGGAATTTTGCTCCCAGTAAGTTTCCCACCAATGTTTGACATGGGGGCGTGCCTTAAGGAGCACAAAGGTGATCTTTTCTCTGTTAAAAAAATTGTGGATAGATAAATAACCTTCTAGCATATTTAACCACTTTTCCAAAGCATCTGCATCGATTTGACCTTCAAATATGGGAATCTCAAAATTAACTTGTACCTTGAATGGGGTAATGTCTCCAAAGCGACTGTTTGACGAAGACGCACATGCTATTGTCGACAATTGTTGAAGGATTTGGAAAAATTCTCCAACATCTTGTTCCTCTGTTGCCCGAGTTCTTCCACGAGCAACAACTTGATGGGATCTTCTGCTCCCTCGTCTCTGTTTTCTTCCACCATGGGAGTTCGCTTGGGCTAGCAAGAGTGGTTGTCCTGAAGAGAAACTAGCTCGAGACCCAACTCTCTATACCCTGACCTCATCGGGGACATGCACTAGGAAACGATAAGGAGTATCTTGCTCTGTTACCACTAATCTAGATTATTTTGAGAACAAAATGAAGGCAAACATATAAGAAGTAAATACACAGATATATTTCCAGAAACACAGAAATACAATAATGCACAATTTTTATTAATGAAACAAATGTACAGAAACTGTAAAATTACAAAGTGAATGAACTCACTAGAATGGTGGCAGCTTATCTCTGAGAAGAGATGTGATGGCTATGTTCATTCGCAAGAAGATGGTTACAATGAGGCTATAAAGGCCTTTTTAACCTAAATTATAAATGGGAAAACCCTAAACATCCAAAAACCTAACCCTACGAGATGAAGCACCAAAAGTCTTGTGGGCTTCGATGGGGTAAGTTGGTACATCAACTTCTCGGGGTCGTAACTTTTTCAAACGATCTTTGTTTTAGGCGTACGATAACTCGTTGGAAAGAAATATATGAGGACTACACATGTTTCCCAAAGCCCGTAGTGTGATTCCATCACACCCAAAAAATGTTGTTTGGGGCCTCAAAACGCCCCTAGAAGTTTAGGACCCGAAAAATCATAGAAAAACTGCCAAGGTGGAAACCCCTATTTTGAGCCAGTGGAATAGGTGGGTGGCCACCAATTTTTGCCTGGATCATTCTGCCCCCGTTAGGAAGAAATGGTCCCCATTGTGTTAAGTTTTTGTGGAAGATAGGGAAGCTTTTGCTGAATTTGAACCTTGGTGAACTGCTTTCCTTGTTGAAGAAGTTGTCCTACTTAGCTTTATGAACGTGTTGATGGAGGGGTTGGATCTGTTCAAATGATCTAGCTACATGATTTGCTCGAGTGTGGGAGGAATATATTGGTGAAGAGGCGATATGAGGAGTATGAAGGGCTCTGTTGTAACTTGGATGGATTAGACAGCGTGGAGGCACCCCCGTAGGTGACGCAACAATATTTTTGTGCTCTTCTACAATCTGCTTCTACTGGATAGAAAGGTCTTGGGCTGAGGCTGTAATGGTTGCAGTTTCCTTCTGTTCATCTTCTACCTAGATTGTGAAGAGGCTAAACTTTGTGATATGAGATATTACTTTGCAACACTATTTTGTCAGGACAATATTCAGGACTACCTCTGGTATTCTGTAGAGCTGACCCCCCAAAGTAACAATGACGCTATGGGGTCAAGACTAATAAAAAACCTGACGCTTATACATATATGGCTGGACTAATAGAACATCAAAGACTTCCAATGGGGAAGCATCACACAATGCCTGATCCTTGAAGGGATTGTTGACGTAGGACATGCGACATTGTTCGCTGACACGAAGATCTTGACCCTGGCGAAGGCACTCGATGCTGTATGGTTGCAGGTGTGGTGTTGTTGGAAAATACAACTGCTTGACGACCTCTGCTGAGATTAGGTTCTTCTGGCTTCTACTATCAATAATAAAATGCAGTGGGGTCCCCTTCACCCACATCTATGAATGGAAGAGGCACTCCCCCTCCTTGGGATCCTCTGGTTCTTCTGGTTGGATTGTTGTGGTCGAGACAGTAGTAGTGGGTTCTACATCAATTATCTATCTAATTTTATTATTGTATAAATCAGAGTTTGATCAAGGCTCAACTCTGTTTCTTTGAGCTTGAATACCAATGATTATTTCGAGTGACATTCATCTGTGTTGTGCCAAGGGATTTTGTGGAAGTCGCACCACTTCCTAGTGTCCTTCTTCATCTTCTTATTGCTCTTCTTTTCCTTTGGCTTGGACTGGTTGTATTTAGGTTGGCTATTTTGTGAATTAGGGCTTCCTTTGCCATACTTTGGTTGTTGTGGATTTCCAAATCCAAATTCATGCTTGTTCTGCTGCTTACATTTCTGCTCAATTTTGACAGCATATTGATAAGAGGCTCCCAGTGATGAGATGCCCAGAAACTCCATTTCGGTTTGGATGTACCTGTGTAGAGCCCCCGAGGTATTTTAGAACCAGAAGTCACTCGGAGTCTTTGATACCCATCTTGGTGCGCAATGTATGGAAGGTATTTGTGAACTCCGACGCTGTTTGGTTCCTCTCTTGATGCAGCATGGTCCATCTCATGTACTGGTCATCATAGTTTCCCATAGGGTAATATTGCTCCTTGAACGCATCCTTAAAAAAATCCCAAGTGGGATTGATCCCAAATATTCCAGACTCCTCTGTGGAATTTTTCTCCGAGTAAGTTTCCCACCAATGTTTGACATGGGGGAGAGCCTTAAGGAGCGCAAAGGTGATCTTTTCTCTGTCAGAAAAATTGTGGACCTAGAAATAACCTTCTAGCAGATTTAACCACTTTTCAAAGCATCCACATTGATATAACCTTCAAATATGGGAATATCGAAATTAACTTGTACCTTGAATGGGACAGTGTCTCCAAAGTGACTGTTTGATGAAGACGTGCCTGTTATTGTCAACAATCATTGAAGGATTTGGGTAAAATTCTGCAACATCTCGTTCCTCTGTTGCACAAGGGATTTTGTGAGAAACAAGTTGATGCGACCTTCTTCTCCCTTGTCTCTCTTTTCTTCCGCCATGGAAGGTCGCTTGGGCTGGCGAGAGTGGTTATCCTCGAGAGAAACTAGCTCGAGACCCAATTCTCTATACCCTGACCTCGTCGGGGACATGCACTAAGAAATGAAAAGGAGGAGCCTTCTCTGATACCAATGATCCAGATTATTTTGAGAACAAAATGAAGGCATAAATATAAGAAGTAAATACACAGATATATTGCTAGAAACACAAAGATACAATAATGCACAATTTTTATTAAGGAAAGAAATGTATAGAAATTGTAAAATTACAGAGTCAAAGAACTCATTAGAATGGTGGCAACTTATCTCTGAGAAGAGATGTGATGACTATGCTCATTCACAAGAAGATGGTTACAATGAGGCTCTATAGGCATTTTTAACATAGATCATAAATGAGAAAACCCTAAACATCCAAAAACCTAACCCTAGGAGATGAAGCGCCAAAAGTCGTGTGGGTCCCGATGGGGTAAGTTGGTACATCAACTTCCCGGGGTCATAACTTTTGCATACGATATTCATTTTAGGCGCACGATAACTCATTGGAAAGAAATATCCAAGGACTACGCATGATTTCATCACACTCTAGCTAAAGCCTACACTGTGACTACGCCACATCCAAAAAATGTTGTTTAGGGCCTCAAAATGGCCTCGAAAGTTTATGACTCGAAAAACCATAAAAAAATTGCCAAGGTGGAAACCCCTATTTTGAGCTAGTGGAATAGGTGGGCCGCCACTGATTTCCACCTGAATCATATAGCATGTAGAAATTGGATCCTATCTTAAACAATTCAATCTCTTCAAAATCACGTATACCAATGCATGAATATTCAATCTCCAATGCAAGTAGATTAGTGCCTTAGCTAAAGGGTTATGGAGTCTCTTGTGTATGAGCTAGGGTTTATTACTTCTCTAGTGGTGTAAGCCTTTTTGCTCCCTTGAGAAAACAAACCCTAGCAAGGTAAATCTACAAGGGTGTAATCATTTTTACTCCTTGTAGCAACCTTTACAAAATAGTTTTTTCAATGACAATAAGGATAGATATTGATGGAGGGTGTATGCCTTTATATTCCTCCAAGGGTTTTGACAAATTAATCGTAAAACAAAGAAGAAACAACACTATTGCTGAAATTCCTTATCTAGTTCAAGATAAAGCATGAAAAACCCTTATTTATCAAGAATATTCCACCACATTACCAAGAAAGAAGCATCCAAGAGATAACGCCTAGCCTTACTTCACCAATAGAAAAGTAAAAACATCCACAATGCGCCAAAGAAGAGAGAGACATAATTGCCCGAGAAGGGAAAAAATTTCCACCAAGAGTGTATGTAATTCTCAAGCACATGATGTAAAATGAGAGTGAGTTGACATGTATTTATATGAGGTCATCTCACCCTAATTTGTCCACTTTTTAAAAACTCAACATCAAATTAGAGAGGCCAACCTCATATATTTTCCTTTTACAAATTAAAAATAAAAATTACATAAAATAATCCCTTTAAAGGGTGACATCATGTCCTAAAGGGGGATGATAGGACTCAAAAGCGAGGTGTTGAGCCTCTAGATGCAAGTTGTTGGGACTCCAAAGGCCACATGTCCATCTCTCATGATGTGGAGTGTCATGTCATGCATTTTCCTTCTTCAAACCACACCATATTCCTTCCGGATCCATCAAGCTCATCAATCCCTAGCCTCTTCATGATGTCAATGCTTAGGAGGTGATGTTTTGGGCCTCCAAAGGCGAACATCCAAGTTGAAGGGGCTGTCATGTAATCACCTAGTGGTGTCCAAATGCCTCCAAAGGAAACGACCATCATCTTAAGTATGCAATGGCTCTAGGGTCCTATACCCATCTTGTGGGGCGCATCATCCAACCTGTGGGCTTCAAGCCCCTATGAAGGTCTAAGTGAACTAGTGCCTCCATGGAAAAGCTTCCACCTAGCGAGGTCCTACAAAAACAAACAAGTACACACTGCAAGGGTCCACAAGTCACATGTATCATTCCAAGTAAGCCATAACTAATAAAATAACCACCCAAACATGTGCATCAAATCCCCCCTTTCAAAATAAACAAATTCTCAAAGACCTTATACAACTTGCCAAATTTAAGTATGGGAGGGTTGTCATGGTGTCCTATTGGGTAGATCAATCCCCAAGTCAAGGAGCGTTTCCTGAGAAGACTCTCTCTAAATCATGTAAAAGAGAATGAGGTGAATGGGGGTGTGGATTTTGGGCATGGGGTTTCTTGACATACAAGGGCTCATATTTTCTCCTTTATGGGTGCCTTTGTAGAGGGTGTGTTGCATCCTTGTTTTGAATGAAACCTTTTTCAAAACCATTTATTTTCCATTAATTGATTAAGGTCTAAACATTGAGTAGTATATGCAAGGGAAAGTAAAGAGTACCACAATTCCACTTGAATCTAGGAACACATCAAGTGCCATGTGCAAGGAAAGTAAAAGACACCGCAAATGCGGTCCCTCAACAAGCGAGACATTTATTAGTTATGTGTTTTATTTTATAGGTCCTTGAATTTTATGGAGAAGCGTTTCATTGCTCTTAGGACCTTAGGGTGAGCATCTAGAGGATACTTTATTGGTTCTTATATTTTGCCAGCTACAAACCCCTCCGGGCCTTTAGCCCCTTCTTTCCATGAAATGAGGTACAAACCCTTCTTGGGTCAATAAGCCTGAAAACCCAAAAGGTGAGGAAATGGAAGTGAATGATCATGAAAAATGGTAAGTATGGATGGGAATGATATGATGACCCTTCAAGGAGACTCCCTAGTAGCAACCCTTTCCCCGAGGGTTACCCACTTACTAGGAAAGCATCTTTGTGACTCAATTTTGTTGCTCTTATAAAGATAATCATTGTTCCAAGAAGTACTTCAGACTATCATGGTTTATTTTTACCTTGAAATGTCTTCCTATTAGGTAAGGGTGCCATTTCTTAACTGTATGAAATATGCCTAACATTTCCTTTTCATAAATGGGTTTGAGTAATTTCTTTCATTTAAGTTGGCAATTTTCAAAGGTAATGGGGCTTTCCATCTTACATACCTGTTATAGTCCAAAAATGCCCTACCTATGCATACATGGCATTGGCCTTTCCACTTACAAAATTTGCCAATTTACTGCTGAGAATCCTTCTTAAAAAACCATTTTTTGGAGCATGTATGTGCCCTGCTGAACTACTTCCCGCATACACACGCTAGTTACATACTAGTCATCACGTGTACATACGCGATCTGCATGCTAGATAGCCCATGTTTACCTCCAAAAGTTGCAAAAAATAAAAAGTTGTAAGGAATTCGACGAAGTTTACAGGCTATCTTGGGTTTCCCAACCATTTCACCCAATGTAGCTCGTCCCCAAATTGAATAACCATCTTTTTCTCATATAAAAATAGGTCTTGGGGTCCCATTTACAACATGAAGCAAGAGAACAAAGAAACTTTGCCAAAATCCCTTCCCCTTCTAGCCCAAGTTTTGAAGCCCTTTCTGAGATTTGGCCTCAACATTCCCCCTCTAGCCCTTTCTCCTTTTCCCTTTTCCCAAAGAGATTAGTTGGTTGTGAGAGGCAACATGGGAATGGTGCACTTGGAGCAGTAGTAAGAGGAGACCCAACCTAGTTCAAGGAGCGTTAGTTGTAATCTTTCTAATCTTCATATTGAATAAAAGAGTTCTTTTCCCGTCCCAATACATTGTGTCTTTGTTCTTAATTGATTAATGCATCTAGGCTTATATCTGAATATTGAAAGTAACAAGTAGAGATTGTATATTTGTAGCATTGTTTGCATAATTGTTCTTGCAAGTCAACTTTGGGAGGAGACCCACAACCTAGGAAGCTACAAAGGTGAATGAGGTCTACATTGGATGTTAGGATCAAAGGTACATGTACTGATCTTCCTTCCTCTCTCCTGTCTTTCAGCTTAGATAGTTTGGGGTAGTTTATGAATAGAATTTTCTTTTAAGGGAAGTCAGTGCTCTTCATATACTTAGACCTAGTATAGTAATAGGGGGGTTTTCCCCACTAGCAAAATTGGCGACTCCACTGGGGAGTCTCTCTAGGGTCTTAGTGGGAGTTTTTGGCTTAAATTGGTTTGTTTCAATTTCTTTTTGAGTTTTTTTTTAGGTTTACTGAGTCAGTTTAGGGTCTCTAGTCACCTTCTAGGTGCCTACCAACCTTCCCTGCCCAGTCAGTTTTCCAAGCCTTTTTTCTTTATGAAAAATTCCAAAGGTGTACGCACCCTGCTTTGGCTCAGCCCGCATACATATGCAGTCTACATAGTATACAACCTGCGTACATATGCAGTCTGCACAATATACAACGTGCATACATACGCAGGATACTGGTGCAACATCCCACGTCTCTGTGTCTTTAAAGGGTTTAAAAAAAAAAAAGATTTTCTCTTCCCTGACAAAAGCTTTGGCTTCTCAGGTTTTTTGGGACTTTACAAGGTCTTTGTTAGTGGTCTTAGGTTGGGTTAAAGATTCAGTTTTAACTGTTTCTTGATCTTCTTTGTTTGCCTTAGAGGTTTAGCGTTGGCTTATAAGCGTTAGATCCTCCTCTAGATTCTTGTGAGTCCTTGCAGTCATGCAATGGTCTAGGGTTTGTATGAGTCTTGGGTTTTACTTCTGTTTTTCTTGTTTAAGCATTTAAAAAAAAAATTGCATTTATGCATTTAGTTTGGTAATGTAGCGTAGGTTGTCTTTTTACAAAAAATAAAAGAGTTATGTTTCAAAGTTCCTTCTTATTTTTTTTCCTGAAAGTATAAGTAGTTTTGAATTGTGAAACTAAAGTCTCTTTTAGGAAAATATCAATTATAGGATCTTGGAATATTGTTTTGAGAAGTTTGCAATCATAAAGATTTACAAGCTTTTGCTTTAAATTTGAAGTATCTAGTTTGCTTTTTCATAAACACTCTAAACTTTTCTTCTCTTTCGTCTCTTCCAAACACCACAAGTTGCAAATTAATATCCTTTGAGTAAATCAAGCCCATAAAATCAATGCTTAACTTAAAATCTATTAGACTTTTTGTTTGTAGGGTTCACCAACTGGTCTAGGCTTTAGGGCCTTGAAATAGGTGTGAAGAGGAAACTCTTCAAGGCCATCTAAAAAAACATTAGAGTCTGTGATAGGGAGTGTTAAAAGTCCAGTGTCGTAAGAGTTAGCCGGTACCCCCCTCTAACACAGGGGCTAAACATGAGGTTGTGCAAGGAAAGGTAGAGGAAATAACCCCTCCAAAGTCAGACCAAGCGTAGTGGGGATTGTATATTGAGGGTCTTTCTTGGGAACCACACTGATCACATTTGACTATGGAGCCTCATGGACCTCGAATCCATTCGAGATCCTCAATTGTATTCAGGACCAATTACCTTTGGTACCCTTGAAGGGCTTTAGACTTCGTTATCCTGCTCACTATGATCAACCCGACTGTTGACTGTACCCGCCTGGTGATTGACTGCGAGCTGGCAACCTAGTTGCCAATTTTTACGGAGTTACACAGGTGATTGTGGGGGTATATCACAGTATCTAGGACAGACGTCAGATCATGCTTTGCAGAGTATACCCGAAGGGTGTTTCTGTGTTCGAGTTACACTTGCACCAGTAGGTTTCTCTAGTGTCAATTGACATAACTGTTCTTCCTACTAGTTAGTTGTCTGCTTGATTTGCCTTTAGGAACTTTTAGTGTGTGCTCTGTGTTTCCCTGCTAGCAGAATTGATCATTTCACAAGGTGGAATATCAATAGCTCCACCGTTCGCATAGGCTTCAAGGCCTATCGCCGGTTACCTTAAAGCCACCTCCACCACTGTTAAGGTGCAGGCTTGATCAAGAAGGGTCATTCGAAGCTACCGAGCCATAGGAAACTATGCCCGAGCCATCTCTGAGATAATACTTTCCTACTTCGGAGGAATCCATTGTTTCTGACCTCGAGACTGAAGGTTTCATGCCAAAAAATTCTCTGATTACCAACTTATCAGTGCCGCTTTTAATTTAGATAGTCTCTCCCGAGGTAGCTTCTCCTGAACGATAGTTTGTTCGACGAGCGATGATGGAAGCGAATAACACTACTTCATCAGGGAATCCTCGTACTCCCATCATGACTGCCATAGGGGGGGGGCATTGTACCTCCTCCCCCACCTCTTTCTGTCAGGACCACGTCCATCCCGAGGCCCACTACTTCGGGTAGTCGTTTGATTCCTTCAATGACTTCGACCACTTTTCCCTTCATTCAGAACTCATTGAGCGCTCCCTTTTCATATGGGATGCCTAGTTTTGACTCTAACTTGGTTCTCACATACTCTACTCTATAGACCATTGGTTTTTGGGCAGGGAACTCTAATTATCCTTTGCAAGGAGCCGTCGCATGCACAACTACCCCATTAAATGATATCCCTTACAGTGGGGGTCACATCCCTTCTCCATCCCCTTCGCTCGGTGGCATGTTTCAACAACCAATCAAGCATAATACCAACTATAGTTTGTTTAGTGGAGGGAGCCAAGGACCTTCATCCTACATGACTCCGGTGGGATGAATGCCATTTTCTTTGTTTGGTTCATTTGGGAATAACGCTTTTACTTCGTTTGCTTTCTCGACTGGGGGCAACCCTGTCTTTGGCCAACAAAACCCTGCACAAGGTTTCATTCCTTCACAGAGAGCGATGACATGAGTTTACTCCTCGCAAGGTCTTGGGAATCCTTAGCAAGGGATGCCGATCGAGTGCAACCCCTCCCACACTATGTGGAACCTTGGGCAAGGTTCAGTACCTATGCCAGGAGGGTTGGTTGGGGGCATCCCCAACCAAGGTCCATGGAACACTGTACATGGAACAATCCCTGCACAAGCCATGTCGTTTAACTTTGGGAATCAACCGATGATGCAACATCAAATGCAAACCCCTTCCACTCGACAGGGCCATCATGGAATCAACCAAAACCCTGGCCGACAATGAAACTTTTCCTGGCAACCTGGTGCCAGTCAAAATCCAGGCCCCTCTTTTCATGTAAATACTTCGCGACCGAGACTACATTTTTTGGCAACTTTGCATTTTCCATATTTGTCGAGATTGTTAAATGACCCGATTTGTCATGATCCGCATTGGCCCCCCATGCCGACTAAGTTTTCTTCCGACATTTCTAAGTTTGAGGGCAAGCCTGGCGAAGATCCAGGTGATCACATCATGACTTTTCACTTGTGGTGCTCATCCAACTCGTTGAAGGATGACTTCATTCATTTGTGCTTATTTCAACGCACTCTTATAGGGGGTGCAACGAAATGGTATATCGAGCTCGACAACTCAAAGTATTCTTACTTTAATGACCTGACTATGGTTTTCTTGAACCATTTCCAACTACTAGTGAGATACGATGTTGGCACTAAGTTGTTGGTCAACTTCGAGTAGACGAAAGATGACCATATCTCAGATCACATCCGAGAATGGCGACGACGAAAGAGTTTTATTAAAGTTAATGTCCCTCCTACATTCTTTCTTGAGTGGTTATTAAAGTCTTTGGTTCCTTACGTGTCCAAAGACGTCACAACGTCCGGGGTGTTTTCCGAAGAAGAGACTATTATTAGAGCCCAACAGTTGGAGCTGATTTACTCTTAGTTCGGTATGCTATATGAGATCTTACCCGATGCACCACAGTCAACTCTTGACAAAGCCAAACAGAAGTTTGGGCCTCAAGTCAATGGCATAGTGGGCTCAACACAGAGCAAGTCCATAGATCTTTTGTCTAATGAATTATAGCAGTTATCGATTCAACAGACTGTGGCCAGCCAAAACCCTAGTTCAGTTGCCCCCGTAACCCAGACGTCGGATGTACACAATGTGCAATCGACTGATCCCAAGGCTAACCAAAAAATTGAGGGAAATAATAAACATAAAAAAAGAAGGGTAAGGGGGATAAAAAGGTTGCAAATAATGTCGGTGAGGGCAAAACTGAAAAGATAAAGGTGAAGTTTCAGTGTAATATTTGCATGAACGACCACTTGAATCACCTATGCCCTCGGCTTGCGGAAGCCCAGAAGCTACTGGCACAACAACAACCTGCTGTGTTGACGAACCCTTTTCCACAAGGGAAAAATATGGCTCAAGCTTCTGCATCCATGAGTGCGGCCGGGGGCAATCATGGACCCCCCACACCTAATCCAAATAACTTGATTGCAAACATTTATATGGTGAAAGTTGAAGCTCATTTATCGACCAGGGATTGTGACTGCGGAACACCAAAATTTGTTGAGAAGGGCAAAGAGTCCTCATACCCATTGACTCCTCTTCAAATTGAGAAGAGTGTTGGAGAAACGTGGACTCGCATCCCTAAAGGTGCATTAAAAAAGGCTTCTCACAACCCAAACACAAGGGTTGCTTAGAACTAATACATCGTGGAGGTTTTGGTATAAACACACTGTGCAATGTCTGCTCTGGAGGTTCTCTAGAGTTTCCCCTCACAGAGAAAAGCTCTGTTGTCTGCCTTGAGAGCAGCTGAGCCGTGTAACTCAGGAATGATCATTTTTGATCTGACTGATCATAAACCTCGTCTTCCTCACCATGTCGCCTTTCAGATAGTAGTGGCATACACCATGAAATCATTGACACCGAACATTTTTCGTACGATGGTTGATGAAGGTGCATCGATTTACATGATGTCATTGGCATGTTGGAAGGCCATTGGCCAACCTGAGTTGGTTCCATCACCCACGTTGCTTACGATGTTTGATGGTCGGTTGTTTAGACCACATGGTATAATTCCCTCTTTCCCCTTGTAGTTGGAGGGTAAAACAGTGTGCATCGAGGTTGAAGTAGTTGATGCACCTCTCGACTACAATATTTTGTTAGGGCAGAGTTGGACTTACACAATGAATGTGGTTGCAGCCACCGTTTTTTGGGTCTTATGCTTTCCTCACGAATGATGGATTATAACCGTTGACCAATTGTCCTTCTTCCATCCTGACCCTTCATCAGGGGCATCCATGGTCTCGATGATTGATAGCTCGCAACCCAGTACTGTCAACTTAGGTGCCGGTTTGTTTATGTCTTTGATGGGAACTTTTGATTAATCGCCACATTCCAATGATGTGAGGTTTATTTCGGTTGTCCCCGACCAGTTGAAGGTTACAATTTTCCAAGTTGCGCCTTTCAAAATGAGTTACTTTGAAAACCTTTGGACTTTACCTTCCCCATCGTCTTTGATGGAAGGGGTAGGGCACCTTGGCATGACCATGCCCTTATCTGCAGCTTAGGTTGTGTACAACATTGTCGAGCAAGCCTCGACCAACCCTGATTTGGTTTCCCCAAAAGAGCTAGATCCTGTTCTTGAGCGTGTTTGGGCTCAAGACTCTCTCGCCGCTCAAGACCCTTTGGACTTAGTCTTGACCTCTGATGAGGAAATCCTGAAGGAAATGACTGGGCCAGACAGACCTTGGGATGAGCTTCATCATAGATTTTATTTCTTACCCGAGCTAAGGAGAATAGAGGTAGGATATTTTGTTACGACCATAAATGGAGATAGCCCTTGTCCCATTAACCCTCTGGCTACACACAAAATATACACCAAGGGTAACATGGAAAGTATTGATCGAACAATTCCTATCGATATCTCCAAAACCCCCAGCGTCGTGGAAAATGTCTTCGTTGGAGCAGATTGCTCTTCTGAAGAGATTCAAATCTACACTAAATTGTTTAAATAATTTTGCGATGTTTTTTCTTGGTCTTATGAGGAGATGCCAGGCATCGACCCATGAATTGTTGAACACGAAATCATGACTTATCCTAATGTTAAACCAGTTCGACAGAAGCTTCACCCAGTCAATCCTCACAAAGCAACGACAATAAAGGCTGAAGTAGAGAAACTCCTCAAAGTTGGTTTCATCTACCCTATGCAATTGATGAAATGGGCATCGAACCCTGTTCCTATCAACGAGAAGCAAGGCACGATCTGCATATGTATGGAATTCCGCGATTTGAACAAAGATTGCCTGAAAGACAATTTTCCAACCCCATTTATTAACGAGATTGTCAATGAATGTGTGGGTTGTGAGGTCTTTTATTTCATGGATGGTTTTTCCAGGTATAATCAAATTCAGATCAAGCCTGAGGACCAATATAAAACGACTTTTATTTGTGCTTGGGGTACTTTCACGTATCGAAAAATGCCTTTTGGCTTGAAGAATGCTGGAGCTACTTTTCAGTGGGCCATGTTGTTCACTTTTCACGACCTCAAACACATATTTGAGGTGTACCTAGATGATCTGGCATCATGTTCTCGTAAGAGATTGGATCATCCCACCCATTTACGACTGATCTTTGAGAGGTGTCGCTACTATCAGATTCACTTGAATCTAAACAAGTGCAGTTTTTCTGTGACATCGGGTCATTTATTAGGTTTCATCATGTCAACAAAAGGGATCATGGTCAATCATCTAAAGGTTGAGGCATGTTGGCCCTTGACCAAGTTTTGAGGAATACTTGGTCATATTTGACCGTTTTTTGGGACTTCGATAGCCTGTCAAAGATGGAGCGTGACACGAAGCAGAGATTATGAGATCTCGACCCACTTTGGGTCCCTTTTTGGGTTTTTGGGTTAATGTAACGGGAAAGGGATGTCGGCCCGTGGGTTTACCCACGCTTAGGCCCATTTTGTAATCTATAAATAGATAATTAGGCAATGTAAGTAGAGATAATGGTACATCTATGTGATGTATAGTAGATAGCTTGGTGCTAGTAATTAGATATGTATTGTAAGTGCTCTGTGCATGATTGTAAGAAGCTTGCAGAGCTCAGTGCAAGTTGTCGTAGTTTGGCTGAAGTGCAAGGAAGAAGGATCTAGCGAGCTACGCAGATCTTCTGTCCTAGGTGAAGTAAGGATTGTTGAAGCTCTGTGCTATAACTGCTTGACTGAGCTAATAAAGAAGAAGACTTTGTGGACGTAACCCCAGGATGGGGTGAACCATGGTAACTCTGTGTGTTGTGCTTTGTGCTTCGACCCGATGTATGCCTTGATGTGTTTAGATATATTTAGTTATGATTTGTGCTTATGAGTTATGAATGAATGTTAAGTCTGATATATAAGATGCTTAGTGCTTGATTTGTTGAAGTTAAGCTATCGTTTTGTGGCTGAGTGCCGAATCATCTTAGATCTAAGTACATACTGCGATGCTCTGTGCCATCTACGAAGTGTCATAAGGGTTGAGTATTGATGGATGATCTATGTTAGGTAATTGCTAAGCATTATAATCACAGATTTGTGTCCCAACTAAGGTTGTAGATATCTGAGTCCTGCAACCACCCCGCCTCTACCTCAAGTGAGACTTCATCTACTTCGCAAGTGTTGCTGAAAGGGCCAGTAGTTAGGGCTTTGTTGGTGCACTCTTCAGCGTTGAACCATGTGCCAACAAATGGTTCCATTGCCGGGACCTGAAACTATGATTGTTGGGAACTGAAAAGAAGAAGCTTTATGCAAAATAATCTCTGTGCGTAGATCCGTTGCCTTTGCACGCAGTGTTCTACTTGACCTGTGAAACTTTGTGCCAAGAAATAAGAAAGGTCAGATTTGAGGAAAGAGGTCAGATCTGCAAGAAAGAGGTCAGATCTGCAAGAAAGAGGTCAGATCTGCAAGAAAGAGGTAATATCTGTAAGGTCTGTGCTCTGATAGGTAAGAATAGTTAAAGATCTTAGATCTGAAATATTTGTGCTCTATAGAGGTAAGATAAGTGGAAATTTTTGTTTCTGAAGCATGAATTTAGGTATGCTTGATAGATTTTGTCCTAGCTTGAAAACTAGGGCATTAATATATGAAAGAAAGTTTGATATGAATAGATTTGATAAGAATAATGATAGATATGTTATACCTATGCATAGAAAGAATGTTTGGACTAACAAATGGATGCAGGATCCTAGAAAGAATTTTTTGCAGACCAGCCACCATGATCCTAGCGCCAGTACAGGAAAAGTTGGGGATCATTGAGGAGGAAGAGATGATTAACTCTTTGTTATAGTTGAAGAAGACCAGGACATCTTGCTAAGGAATGCCCTGGGAGAAAACCTAGTTGCCTCTATTATTAAGGCTATGGACCATGAAGTACTGGATTACCCTAGAATGATTGATAGACTTAATAAGATGAATATGGAACAAGCAAACTGTGAAGGAGATCCAAAGACTAAGAATATAGAAGAACCCAGAAAGAATCAGAAAAGATGCTACTGCAGATGAAAGACACCTTGAATGACCACCGACATGTTAGGTTATTATAAATATTTAAGGAAAAAGAATGCATCGAAGTAAGGATAGGAGACTTCGACATTGACTGTGTTTTGGATGAGGAAACATAGGTGAATGCCATGACAGAAAGAACTTGGGAAGCTATAGGAAGACCTGCTATGATCCCTTCACTAAGTGGAATAGGGTTATTCAAAGGAAAACTGGTGAACGTATGGGGAAGGCTCACTCAGGTATCTATGAATGCTAATGGAACTTTGACAGAGGAAGATTTTGAGATTAACAGGTTTATTGAGGATAGCACCCCGTTTACTATGTTATTTGGAAATCCTTGGATTGAAAGAACTCAAGCCAGAAAGAAGGAAGGAGAAAAAGTTTTAGAACAACAGAGATAAGATTTAAAAGACTTCATGACCAGAAAGATCACGCAATTGATTGAAGGACAGGAGAACAGATCGAAGACATCTCACACTGGGAACCCATATTTCAAAATTCTCAGAGCGCCAGAGGACTCACAAAAGACCGAAGCTTCTATCTCAGAAAAAGAAGAGATGTTATACTTGAACCCCAAGACAAAACCTCAACAGTGCGAAGTGACTAGACCCGATGAAAATAGGAATCAAAACGGAAAAAGAAACACTGAAACGAAGCTCACTGGAAAGAAAGCTAGAAAGTGAAGTAAGAAGAGGGCGAAGATTGAAAAGTTACAAGAAATCCCAGGTGGAACACTGCAGAAGGAAAATCATAGGAATTGAACTTCGCCGAGATATCAGAACAACGACATGGGTCACTTCACCATGGCGAAGCAATATAGCCATTGGAAGCCAATATATCCGTTCGACTTCCGCTCCAAACGGGCCAGAAAGAATTTATGGCTCGCCACTAGACCGTTAGATCGCGCCATACAGACATAACATCAGTTAATGCTGCCTCATACCCATTGTAAGCAGACTGTTGCTAAGTTTCCCTACTTAGTCCATCGCACCACGCACCAAAGATAATTTTTGCTAAATGAGAATTTGGGACTGAAACTTGAGATTAATTCACCCTGTGATCATTACCTTGTTTCCATACCGTTCATTGTAGCCTCTAAAGTCATTTTCACACTCGAGCTAGTCGAACCCAGCTTATATGTCGGACGAGCTCAACGCTGCTGAGAAAGTAGTTGAAGAAGTTTTGATTGACTTAATGATTGAGAGAGTCATGCTGGAAAGAAGAATGTCCACTGGCATTCAAGCATCATCCACGACAGGAGTACAACCCTCCCCATCGACTGTTCGATCAGGGAGATCTTGAGTCGACGCAAAACGAAGAACTAAGCACAAGGATGACATTGCAAATGCCAATATTATCCCACACATTCTACCGATGTACTTACCACCTCTAAGTGGTGCCATCAAATGTGACAATGTACCCCGAGAGTTCGAGTACACTCTGATCACCGCGTACCTTCGGAAAGGGGTGCGTGCAGTCCGTGCTAACCAAGATAAGCTTGCAACACTGAAATTTAGTGATTTTAACCTTGGAGATCGTAAAGCTTACAACATGTTAGCTCCGCATAAGTACTTAACCAGGACCAAAGGCAAGAACTCTAAGATTGTCCCATAGTCATGGACCTAGAACATTACACAGTCCACACTCCTTAATGTAACGAAGATCCCACACTTTGGCAAACACCAGGAAGTCAACGCATGTGTCAAGTTGCTGTTGTCCTGCTACCACAGAGGATACTTATGGCTAGACCACCGAGTCACTATGGATTCGATCTTGATCAATCAGATCACAAGACTTAGTATGCAAGGCCCTAACCCACAAGAGTTTTACCCAAGAAAGACATCAGACTGAGCACTAGCACAGAGGATAAAAGAAACTTATGGCGATGTTGAGAAGGCCATGTGAGGCTACAAGGTAGCCTCTATCCAGAATGGTGTAGTGCACCTTGCCTGTCAGCTGATCGCGGGAAAGCTAGTTCGCAAGAACAGACCAACACAAGTGACTAGATTCGTAGTTGACCTCGCAGGGAAGTGCGCCGAGGGACTACAGATGAACTGGGCACAATATCTTGTAAACCAACTAGAGCTTGATTGTAGAGAAGCAAAAGAACAAGGGTACAAGTTCCACTTCAGTTGGTTGCTCATACTAATCGCCTTCATCGCTTGGGAGCTACCAGAAGGTGCCACTTTTCCAGAGATTGAGCCCTTCGAACCACTGGCCATGAACTTATGTACGCTATGGTACTCCAACAACATGAACAAACAATGGCAGTCCAATGCCGTCTTCCACGCCTATTACAAATAATTGAAGAATGCAATCCAGTCTACACCGTTCATCACCCCGAACACACTTCATAGGTTTAGAACTTTGATGAAGTTCAACGCGGATCGCCACTTTATATACCTAACTCCACGCGTTGATGAGCACCATGAACAAATTCATTCTTATTATAAGTTGATAGAAGAAGACTTGGAACAGATTACCAAAGAATGGTCGACAAACCTCCTTGTTCCAGCGGACCCCGCAGAAATGTCCGACGAGGAAAAATCTGAAGCTATGCTGAATACACCTGGATCGAGTAAGACTAAGAAGGATGCTGAAGTTCAAGATATCCATAGCACATCTACGAAGACCACTTTGATCTCACCTGCGCAGGGAGGTGATGGTGAAGAACTAGGTGGGACAAAAGTCGAGCAAAATAAAGGCGAGGTTACTTCTCCTAGAGAGGAGGAGGATCCCTCCAAGAAAAGGAAGACTACCCCGCCAAATCCCTCATCCTGAAAGAAATCTAAGTCCACCTAGACTACATTTAAGACTACCCTCACACCAGATGACTTCAACTTCTTAACCCTTACACTGAATGATGCTTCACAAGAGATCGCAGAAAGACAAGAAGCGAAGTAGGAGGAGCTATTTAGCTGAATCAAGGGTAAACTTCAAGGAATGCAGCAGGTACTCCAGTCCAGCTGAGTAGCTTCTACTATGCCCTTAGCAGTCGCAACAGTAGGAACAGATGATGAGCCCACCCAATTACACCAGATCATTGATAAAGTTGAAGCTCACCTTCGACAAGCTCAAGAAGACACAACACAAGCCACCCAGGATTTAACACAAGTATAGAGCACACTTGTAGAACAACAAAGTAATGCAGATCAGGAAAATCTTGCCCTGAAAGAAAAGTGGGATGAGGAAAAAGCACAATTGCTAGCAGAGCAACTTGAAGTACAAGAAAAGGTTCACAAAGCACTTCACTCTGTGACGGTCATAGAAATAAAGATTGAAGAGCATGTTCCATAGCAGGTGGCACAACTTGAAGAAGTAATCCAGCAACTTCAGCAGCGCATCGTATATCTAGAACTTCGTACCATGCCTGAGACTCCTAGAGAAACAAGAGATATAAGAGAGGCAACTGCTCGTAACACAGTTGACCGATTAAAAACCTTTGCCTTGGAATACAAACATTTGTGCACTAGAAGCGCCCAAACTTTTGAAAACCTCACAAAGAATCCAGAGTTGCACGCATTAGAGGTACAACTCCAAGAAGCAACGCAACATGCAGACACGCTACAAGCTCAAATGAAGACCTTGACCCCAGTCGAAAGAATGAAGAGGTTTGTAGAACAACGCACCACCCAACAACATGTACATACATTGCAAAGTAAAGTGATGGAAGTATCCAAACAACTTCAACCAATCCATGAAAAGGCATGCCAATTGTTCACCGAAGTTGAAAGCCACGGAGCCAAGCTTGAAAAAATTGTCATCACTGCAGAACAACGCCTAGAAGGGCCAGTAAACGACACAGTGATCCAAGAATTCACTGAGCAAGAGGTTGTTGCATTGCACTAGGTCGAAGAAGCTCGAGCCAAGCTCGAGGCATTTGAAGCAGAATTACGCAGACCTAAGTGTTTCGGGACGAGTCACAGGTGAGTGTTGGGAGCCTGTTGGCCCTTGAACAAGTTTTGGGGAATACTTGGTCATATTTGACATTTTTTGGGACTTCGATAGCCTGTCAAAGATGGAGCGCGACGTGAAGCAGAGATCACGAGATCTCGGCCCACTCTGGGTCCCTTTTTGGGTTTTTGGGTTAATGTAATGGGAAAGGGATGTCAGCCCGTGGGTTTACGTCCCACGCTTAGGCCCATTTTGTAATCTATAAATAGATACTTAGGCAATGTAAGTAGAGACAGTGGTACATCTATGTGATGTATAGTAGATAGCTTGGTGCTAGTAATTAGATCTATATTGTAAGTGCTCTATGCATGATTGTAAGAAGCTTGCAGAGCTCAGTGCAAGTTGTCGCAGTTTGGCTGAAGTGCAAGGAAGAAGGATCTAGCGAGCTACGCAGATCTTCTGTCCTAGGTGAAGTAAGGCTTGTTGAAGCTCTGTGCTGTAACTGCTTGACCGAGCTAATAAAGAAGAAGACTTTGTGGACGTAGCCCCAGGTTGGGGGTGAACCATGGTAACTCTATGTGTTGTGCTTTGTGCTTCGACCTGATGTATGCCTTGATGTGTTTAGATAGATTTAGTTATGCTTTGTGCTTATGAGTTATGAATGAATGTTAAGTATGATATATAAGATGCTTAATGCTTGATCTGCTGAAGTTAAGCTATCGTTTTTTGGATGAGTGCCGAATCATCTTAGATCTAAGTACATACTGCGATGCTGTGTGCCATCTGCAAAGTGTCATAAGGGTTGAATATTGATGGATAATCTATGTTAGGTAATTGCTAAGCGTTATAATCACAGATTTGTGTCCCAGCTAAGGTTGCAGACATCTGAGTCCTGCAACCACCCCGCCTCTACCTCGGATGAGATTTCATCTGCTTCGCAGGTGTTGCCGAAAGGGCCGGTAGTTAGGGATTTGTTGGTGCGCTCTTCAGCATTGAACCCTGGGTCTACCTTGTGCCAACAAGGTAATAGTCGAATTTCCTCCCCCGCACACAATCCCCCAACTTCAGAGTCTACAGGAGAAAGCAATTTTTCTTTGTCTTTTTGTTGCTAATGATGTCAAGATTACGAAAGGGTTCATGCGTCTTTTGAAAAAAGGGGTCCCATTCTGTTAGGACGAAGCCACTCAGTGCTCTTTTGACATGTTGAAACGTGCCCTGACGTCTGCCCCTATGCTCAACCCTATTGATTATGGCAAGGATTTCTTGTTATATTTGGCTGATGTAGAGTTTACAATCAGCATGGTCTTGGTCCAAAATGATGATGCGCTCGAAGAGCACATTATTTATTATACTAGCCAAGGCCTAGTTCGATTAGAACTCAACTAGTCACATGTTGAGAAACTTGCTTTGGAAGTTGTTCATCCTGTCCAACAATTTCATCACTATATATTACTTTTCAAGACCACCGTCGTTGCCTTCATCAACCCCTTTAAATATGTATTAACGCGACAAGTTATCAGTGGGAATATTAGTCGATGGATAGTTATCCTACAAGAGTTTGACTTTGATTTTATTTCGGCAAAAACTTAAAAGTCCTTGGTCTTTGCAGAGTTAATATCAAAACTTTCGGTCAAAAGTGGTGATATTTCTCCCGAAGAGTCACCAATTAACGAAGATATTTTTCTGATCGCATCTTCAGACCCTTGGTATGGAGACATACTTGTGTATCTTCAGAATTTGAAGTGCCCCACTTCTGCTTCTCTTGATGAGTGTCGATGAATATGACACCAAGCACATAACTATCTCATCCTCGATGACACTTTGTACCGTCGAGGTGTAGATTGCATTCTTCGACAATGTCTTACTCACGGAGAAGCAAAGCTTGTTTTGAACGACTGTCACACTGGAGCATGTGGTGGTCATCTGTTTGGGTTAGCAACAACCAAAAAGATTCTTCGCACAGGATAATTTTTGTCCTTGTTAATCAAATATTGTGTTGAGGCGGTCAAGAAGTGTCACCTGTGCTAGATTTTCTCTCAGAAGATGCAGGCACACCCAACTCCCATGTTCCCGATTATTGTCGTCGGCTCCTTCACCAAGTGGGGGATTGATTTCACTACATGTCACCCAACTTCTGCCAAGGGGAATCACTATATCATCATAGTAGTAGACTACTTTACTAAGTGGGTCGAAGCTATGCCGACATTTAACAATGACGGGGAAACTGTTTCCCTTTTTGTTTTCAACCAGATAGTAGCTTGGTTCAATATCCCGAAGGAGATTGTTACTGACCATGGCAGTCACTTCCAGAACAAAATGATGTCCCAATTAACATCAAAGCTTGGGTTTAAATAGAAACATTCGTTATCATATTACCCACAAGCGAATTGTCAGGTGGAAGTCTCTCAAGGCTATTCTTCAACGAACGATTAATTCAGCCAAGTCAAATTGGCATTTGATGTTATATTCAACGCTTTGCGCTTATCGAACTTCTGTGAAGACTGCTACCATTTTTTCACCTTTTTAAATTGTTTACGGGTTGGAGGCAGTCTTTCCCATTGAATGTCAAATCCCTTCTCTAAAGTTGGCAGTAGAACTACTGTCTGACACTACACTGCTTGAGGAACGTCTTCTATATCTCGAGCATCTCGATGAGCAACATTGAGATGCAACCTTGGATAACAAGGCTCATAAACAACGGGTCAAGTGTTAATATGATCAGTCCGTCTGCCCTCAGATTTTATCCGAAGGTGATCTTGTCCTAGTCTACGACCAAGACAAAGATCCCTTGGGGGCAAGCGAGTTCAAACCCATGTGGTTTCGACCTTTCATTGTGAAAGAAGTCTTAGAAAAGGGTGCTTACTGTTTGATTGATTTCAAGGGAAATGCCTTAGCGGAGCCTAGAAATGGGATCTACCTTAAGAAGTATTGCACTTAGGTCGGTCACTGGAGTGTGACTTCTTGTATATATGTATAGTTTTTATACATTCTTGTCTTTTTGTTTTGTGGACGTGTAGTCATTATATTTTCTTTTTACTGTGGTAGATGTCAAGTGAATCAAAATTTTATGTTGGGTTCGTGGGCGATTCTAGCCGACACACTCAGAGGCTTAATTCCGCAACTTGGGTGATTTTTACACCTGGTGGTCAGTTGCTATCTTCTAGAGGATTTTGTCTAGGTGAAGCAACCAATAATGTTGCAACGTACAATGTAGTGATAGAACTACTATGTGATGCTTTGTCACATGGTATTTCTCGCCTCGAGGTTTATTTAGTTGCTCAACTGCTCGTATCCTAGTTAAATGGGGTATACCGTGTTTATGATCCTACTCTTCACCAATGATTCCTTAAGGTACATCTCTTAGAACGATCTTTTGATTATATTACTTATATTCATGTTCCTAGGAGATTTAACCAACTAACTGATACATTAGCTAATCAAGTGTTAGATTGGCATGTTGCTCACATGTAAAAATAAAACACACACACATACACATGCAAATACATTTGTAAAAATGTTCATCCATAAGACAAAAAAGATATATATATATATAT
>JZKD02S2032226.1:136530-154023 GCA_000966675.3 Picea glauca
AAAAAAAAAGAAAAGAGTGGGGGGCTTTTACCATTGATTGATCCTGAAATGGCAGTGTCAGTCGAGTCTCCCTTGAACATGGTACCTGTTTGAATCATCATCTTGCAATTCGGTTTTATCTTGCTTAGGAGCCATCCTAGTAATATGAGTCACATATAATTCTTCGACTGGTTACTCTTCCAGTCATCATGGAGACTGCTTCAATGCATCATGCATTGTTTCACTATATTCGTTTAGCTCTTGAGTCTTGCTACCAAGTCATATTATGTCATGTTATATATTCAAGGGAAGTTTAATATTGAGTCATCCATCTATTGTTTTGTTGACTTTCCAAGTCAGTCATCCCTGTGTCAGTTGTACTTGGTGATTCTATATCTTCACATAATATCTTGGTGTATGTTTCAAGTCAATAGACGAGGGATACATCAAGGCCCTCCTTCAATGAATGTATTTCTATCAACTTTGACATATTATCAAAGAGAGGGATCTAGAAACCAACTAGTACCTTGAAGCTTGCAATCCTTAGTGGCATGCCTCCTCATGATCAACAATAGGTTTTCATCATTGACTTTTGATCGATTGATTCTAATATTGTTCGACATCTTATCCTCTTTTCACACTCACTAGATTGTACTAGGTACCTTGGGGTTAATCTTCCTCATCGGTGGGTCCCCTTGCATTTGGTAATGGTATACATCAATGACCGGTAATATGTAATATTCCAGATATAAACAATATACATAACATAAATAAAATGATAGAAATGGAAGATGAAAAACAATATAACCCGAACAACACCACAACAATACCAAAATGATACCAAAATAACACCAGAAAGAGCATTTTGATTACTGAGAGCAATGTTCACTTGCCTCTTCGAGGGGGAAACCTCCAACAAAGCAGAGCTCTATTACGATAATATCCAAGAAAAAATTTCTCATACCCTCGACTCCTATTTATACTAAATATGTCTATCAAAAAAACCATCTAGAGGAAGATCCTTCTAGAAGCGAAAGCTCTTATTAGGTCTTATTACATTGGAATTATTCTTCCTTATTGCTAGGAATTATTAATATTGACCTTTATTACATCGGAATTTATTATTCTACCTACGTGAGGGGTTAGGTCCCTAACATAATCAGATGATTTCTCCCATGCTCGACATCAGTTCATCTATTCACATGGTGTAGATTTGTACCATCAGGGTTTGGGACAAAGACCTTAGGTTTAAGGCCACATCCTTCCTTTATAACATCCCCTCCCAAGTTGTGATGGAGTATATGAATTACATATAGGTGCTTTGAAGACTTTGGGGGCACTCTCCTCAGTGCCCATTGTCTTTCTAATGTATATGTTGTGACATAGATCCACATTGTATTTCCTCATGGCTATGATCTTATTGATAACATGGATCCACTGTGTATTCTTTCATGGCCACGGTTTTGCATTTCATGTCATAGATTTGTAGTGTATTGTTTGGTGTCCATTCTTTGATACTCTTCATAGTCTGAGTATGTCTACCTCGAGAATGGTCTATATATGCTTTATCCTTGGTGTTTGATTGCGGGTACTCTTTGACCACCATAAAACTTTTATCTCTCCTCACACTGCCTCACATGGATACTATTTTATTGTAATGTGTTTTGTCCATTCATTCATTTCTCTACCTCACACATTAGGGGGCATCTGTTATAGCCTTAATTTCCAACCAACAGGGTCATAAGTGAACAAAGCATAAGATGAAATCTAAGACAAAACTCTAGCTCATGATTGAAGATATTTTTGTAGCGTGTTTCTTTCCATACATGGACAATAAACAATGTGTCACTGGTAAGCTATAGTCACTACAAGGAGAACACTGTCTAGCAGAGGTTTTTAGTGTTACAAAATTTGAATTTTTTTTCAAAAAAATCCAATACAACCTCCTCTATTGGCTGTGTAGGTTTTAGTGGATGTTCCATATAACTAAAAAAATTTGGGCAGGTGGAGGTTACAACGAAGGTTATTTTTCAGGTGCTTTTATTGTCAAAATGCATCGGTGCGCACACATAAATGAGAAGAACATATAATGGTGCGCATACCAGTGCACACACATAACTAATGAACACCGGTGCACACACATAAATGATGAACAATGGTGCACACACATAAATGTGAAGCACTAGAGCTCACACATAAATAAGAAGCATCGATGCACACACATAAATGAGAAGCACCGATATTGGTGCACGTACATAAATGAGAAGCACCGATATCGGTGTACATACATAAATGAGAAGCACCGGTGTGCACGCATAAATGATGAGCACCGGTCCACACACATAAATGAGAAGCACCATAACTCACACATAAATGAGAAGCACTGGTGCACACACATAAATGAGAAGAATCGGTGCCCACACATAAATGAAAAGCACCAGTAATTTTTATATTTATGCATTCACTGGGATGTATTGTAATTATGCACATCGAAATATTTTAAAATGATACAAATATAATTGTACATTATGTCGTTTAAAACAACATTGATTTCTCACAATTTTTATCACCAATGCATATAACTCATAAAAACGCACCGTTTAGTGAGTTCAAAAGAATGCAGTGCAACAATATGTATATATTTAAATTAATTATTTTTTCTTACAAATTTTCAAGTAATCATCCCAAAATCAAATATTTGTCATAATAATTGATTTTTATATTTTTGTTTTGAATTTTGATATAATGATTGTATTAATGCATTATTCAATGGATTATACCTCTATTATTTGTAACAATGTAAATCATCCATATATTAATTAATCATCAACACAACAGTTGGCAATAAAATAAAATAAGAAACTCATTTGATTATATATGAATAATTGAATCTTTGTCATACAAAATATGACAACGTAAAGGTCCATAATAATCAAAATGCAACCAATATGTAGTTGTTACACTCATCAATAACATGTCCTCATGCAATTGGGACAATATGCCGAGTACATTAAACAAAATCCCCGATTTTCACAGACACATATTCTAAAACATACAACTTGCAATAACATTCAATTATATTGATTATCATTCGACATCATTTGAACTACTATCATCGCTCGAGTTGCGTGCATGCCTCATTTCTTCATCACTTGTAGGTGATATTGTATTTGTTGGTCACACCAGCCACACTAAGAGGGGGGGGGGTGTAAATTAGTGTGTGGACTTTTGCAACTTTTCTTGTGCCAGGTTAACAATTATTTCAAAACATAATTTTACATATCATCATTGTAATATTGTATGTATCCATTCACCAATGACATCTATCAATAATTAAGAGCAATCAATTCATAAGCACAACGAACACAAGAGATACCATATGTCTGTATAAGATTTTATATCTGTGACTACAATCACAGGGGTTTTCTAAGCACCAACTGTTTTTTATCATCACCAATTGAAGTAAGGAGCACCAACTCCAAGGACAACACCGACTCTCAAGCAAGACTCAACTTGCTGCAAGACTCAACTTGCCTATAGAATGCAATTTATCCAACTAGAATTGATCTAGTAGTACAACCAACCAAAATACCAATCATCCATTTATTGAATCTGCTCCAGCTCATGATCAGAGATATACAACAAATGCTCATCACCAGACTTCATCTTCTTCTCTGAAATTTGCACCTTCTTCACTTCATCTTCTCTCTGAAATTCACACGTTCTTCACTTCATCTTCTCTCTGAAATTCACACCATGTTGTGCCAAAGGATCACCATACCAGAATCTACCGAACTCAAGTGCAGATCCACTCATTCACCCATTTCCACACTCAATATTCAAATGAACCAAGCATAATTGTATTTATACTCGTTCATGCTCAACTCTAGTTTAGTTTTAGGGCCGACTTGTGCCACAAGTTACAACTAACTTGTACATTTACAACAACTTTGGGACCACCATTGACCATCATTATGGGTATTCAACTTTAAACCTGACATACCACCTATCACCGGAAAGGTCACGATGAGTTCTAACCTTCATATGCTTTTAACAACCATCTGGCCTATTTTTCATAAATCGATCACATGTATGGATCAATTTCCTTTATCTCTGTGAATGTTGCAGAAATCGAATTCTGTAGAGGCACTTCCTTCAAACCATTTACATGTGACCATCTTCGCAAAACCACATGCTTACTTAAGTTAATAAATGTTCCCAGCGCCTCATGGCTTATGTGTTCGTAACCCATGACCGGGGGCTTGAACCTAGTCCTTCAGTACTTCGACCTTCGGGTGATTTCTCTCTCATCTAATCTTCCAAAGTTTCAACTTCTTGAAGTGGTAACCTCTCACAAGGATTGATCCAATGGTTAGCATGAATCCTAGAACCATATTAACGGTCTAGCTTCAATCCTTACTTATCCTTCCATCACTTAATCCAATGACTGTGACTTAATCAAATATTGAGATGGACGACCACAATTTACTTCGGGACTTTGAGACTCTAGGGCTTCGGAGGTCCAAGTAATTGCTGCTCCAATTTCCACCGAAGTTGGTCAGTGCCGAAGTGGTCAACATGGGAGTGCTTATGTCATATTTCCACTATGTTTTGATCTAATGGTCACGTGAGAATCTAGAGGATCTTAGATTAATGATTAGCATTGACTTCGGCCTTCGATAGTTCGGGTAGTTTCTAGTTTCCCCCGAAGGACAAACTCCCGGAGTGACGTAACTTGCTGACGTCACTGCTAACTTGGCATTGGCCGAGTGGATGCCACGTGCCACCTAGATTCGTGAATTATGTAACCTAAAGTGCCAACTAGACCTTGACACTTTTCATCATCTGATTGGGCCACATGTCCTTGCTGATGTGGTCTTGATGACGTGGATCTCCTGACATGGCACATGTGCTCCTCCTAGTCGTAGGTTCATATGAATCCTTGATCCAATGACTAATATAAGCTCTTAGATCAATGGTCTAGATTTATTTCGGCCTTCGAGACTTCGAGCCTTTGCAATCATTCAACCTTCTAGAGTGCATTTCGCCGAAGTAGATCGAATGGTCGATATTTGTTCTTCTGTAGATGGACGATCCTGGTTTTTCTAGAGGTTTAAAAAAAATCGACGAACATGACTTGATTTGAGTGGATGGTTCTCGTTCACTTTGGGAATTCAGAGCTTTGGGAATCTGACCTTTGCAGTCTTCCAACTCTCTCGGAGTAAATTCTTCCGAAGTGCTTATTATCACTTTCTGCTTGATATCTTTTCATTAGTCCAGGAGCTAGGACCATGGGATTTGGCATAAAGGAGCTTCACTCTTCGGGTATTCAACTATTCATGACTCTAGGGCTTCGGGTAGTGGAACCGATGCCAACCGTAGATCTATTGGTAGGTGACAATTGACAGTTGATGTGGATTTTATATCAAAACTTGCACGATTGTTAACTTCAACCCTTGCATCCCACAATGGTTCCCCGCCGTTGATTTACCCTTATTGAGATCCGATGGTCAGGACTTAATTGGATGTTGATCCGAAGGTCCTCCTCTGTAACTCCCAGATCTGATGGTCCTGGTTTTTCCCAAAATATACATCAGTGGAAAATATTCTCCCTCGATTATTTTATAGTTTTACTATGGGGATTTCAATCCTGATCACGTTTCTGCAATGCGCTTTCCCTTCTGATATTTTTGGTAGATTCCTCTACATGTTGTTCATAACAACTCATTATCACTGCAATGTACTTTCCCTTATGAGATTTTTGGTTTTTTACTTGGATTCTAGCTGATTGAGATCATTTATTTGTTGGGAATTCGATCCCAATGGTGTTTTTTCATTGCACCGATCACGCGAAATCTAATACGCTACCTCTCCTGAGATTTAGGTAGATTCCTCTGAATTTTGTTCATAAAAACTCATCATCACATCATAATGACATCAACTGTTGACATCAATGACAATATGTCCAACAATCTCCCCCTTTGTCATTGAGGGAAACACACCAACTTCATACAAAAACTCCCCCTCTGATGATGCTTCTCTCCTATGAAGTTACTCTCCCCCTTTGACATCAATGGAAAAGGGTTTCTCCCCCTATGATTAATCTTTGTTTGTCTGTATGCTGCTGACCAAAATATGAACTCGGGTAACTCCCCCTGCAATCATGCTCTGCCTGCCATAACTGAATGAATCCCCCTATCAATCTGCTCTCTCTGCCTCTGACTGCTCTCTGCCTTTGTTTCTAAAAGGGTAGCTCTTCCTAACAAGGTCTCTCTCCCTGTCATCTTTACTGTACAATGCTCTAAGTTCATTTGAGAGACTTTTATACTCTGCTTTCCGCATGATAGTAATTCTTTGTGCAACAATTAACTCCACTCATGTTCACATGTTCAGTCTTTGCTATCCGCATCTGTGAGTGTCTTGGTTTCTTGGACTTTGTTCTATGATCTTTTATTGTTGCAACTTCATTTTTCTTCCATGTTTCATTTACTCTTTTTTTCATATTGTATGAAGCATTTCTCATTGACTGTCTCCTTGAGTTCCAACATTATTGGGCTTTGTGGTCAAATCCACCACAACTGTAGCATCTCATAGTGTAACAATGTGCAACAATATGTCCAACAAGATTGCATTTCCAAAATTTTACAATGTTGTTGAACCTACCAACTTGTTTCCTTCCATGATTCCTACAATCCAAGGCTTTATGACCATATTCATTACATGAAAATAAATGACCATTAAAAACACTTTCATACCTGCCCCTTTGACTCATCCTTGAAGGTGTCTCTCTTCTAAACTTGCTTTGAGGTGTAGGAGTAGCTTTTTGATGTCTTCCTTGATCTGATCTTCTGAAGATTGTAGTGTTGCTTTCATTCTTTGAACATGAAGGACCCGCATTAGACATGTCTTCACCCTTTACAAATGAAGGACCTACATCAGACCTATCTTCACCCTTTACAAAAGAAGGACTTGCATCAGACCTGTCTTCACCCTTTACAAATGAAGGACCTACATCAAGCTTCATAGGAGTCCCAATTTCTTCCTTGTTGTATCCAAGAACAGATTTATAATTTGGTGATATTTGACTATCCAATATCTCATCCAAGATCATAGAGATGTTCAAGAACTTGACATGGGTGTTTGACTTCTGAAATTTCTTTCTAAGATTCACAACTTCTGCTTCCAACTTATGACATGACTCTTCCCTTTCATTCAATTGGTTCCTCACTACCTCCTCTTTTCTTTTGGATTCTTCAAGTTGGGTCTTCAGATTGACATTGCTTTCTCTTAGTTCTTCTAGATCTGCAAGGTTTCTTCTAAGTTCATCATCTTCCTTTTTCTTTTCTTTTGCTCGAATGATTTCATTCTTCAATCTCTTGATCTCCTCTTCTTTTTATTCTAACTGAATATATTGCTCATATGTGACCTTTTCATTGTCTTTGAGAATTTCCTTTATTTCCAAGATATGCTTTTGATTGCTAAGGTCATCATCTTCCTTCTTATTTTCTTTTACTTGATTGATTTCATTCTTCAATTTCTCGATCTCCTCTTCTTTTTTCTAACTGAATATTTTGGTTAGATATGACCTTTTCATTGTCTTTGAGCATTTCCTTTATTTCTAAGATATGATTTTGATTCTTTTCAAGAAATTCTTTAGTGTACTCATAAAGATAGCTATAGTCTGAATAATCATGGTCGTAGTTGTATTCACCAAAACCCCAATCAACTTTCTGTTTAATCTTTGATAGTTCTTCTTCTTCTTCTTCCATGGGATAAATGCTAACATAGCTTTCTTCTATTGTATCTAAATCTCTTTCTTTACTTGCAAAGGAAAATTCAATATCAACATTATTGTAATAAGAAGACTGTGGAGAGTCTTTACCTATATTGATGGTCGAGTCTCCCTTCTCATCCTTGATAGGAATGTCTTCTGTATCTTCTCTTTTGATTTGATATATCTTCTCTAACTTCAACCATAAGTCCTTGGTGGAAGTGCATAGTCCCATGCTTGCTTTGATGGTATCTGGTAGTCCATTGAGAAGAATCTTCAATGCCACTTCATTGTTCTTCCTAACTCTTCTTTGGGATGCAAACTTGGATAGATTCTTTGAGGTAGTTAAGTGCCAAGGCTTACTTACTACTGAATCCCAAACTTCAGATCCTCTTGACTTCAAATACTATTTCATATTTTCCCTCCATGAGAAATAATTTATTCCATCAAATAAGGGAGCTTTATTTGAGGAGAGAGCCATTTGTTCATCCATTTATTCAGAATCTACCTTCCAGTGTTTAAAGTGTGCTGAAGGCACCCTCTCTGATACCAATTGTTGGTCACACCAACCACACTAAGAGGGGGGGGGTGAATTAGTGTGTGGACTTTTGCAACTTTTCTTTTTTCAGGTTAGCAATTATTTCAAAACATAATTTTACACATCATCATTGTAAGATTGTATGTAGCCATTCACCAATGACATCTATCAATAATTAAGAGAAATCAATTCATAAGAACAATGAACACAAGATATACCATATGTTTGTATAAGATTTTATATATGTGACTACAATCATGGGGTTTTCCTAGCACCAATTTTTTTTTATCAGCACCAACTGAAGTAAGGAGCACCAACTCCAAGGAGAGCACCAACTCTCAAGCAAGACTCAACGTGCCACAAGACTCAACTTGCTGATAGAATGAAATATATCCAACTAGAATTGATCTAATAGTACAACCAAACCAAATACCAGTCATCCATTTATTGAATCTGCTCCAACTCATTATCAAATATCTACAACAAATTCTCATCACCAGACTTCATCTTCTTCTCTGAAATTCACACATTCTTCACTTCATCTTCTCTATGAAATTCACACCTTATTCACTTCATCTTCTCTCTGAAATTCATACCTTGCTATGCCAAAGGATTGCCATACCAGAAATTACTGACCTCAAGTGTAGATCCACTCATTCACCCACTTCCACACTAAACTTTCAAATGAACCAAGCATAGTTGTATTTATACTTGTTCATGCTCAACTCTAGTTTAGTTTTAGGGCCGACTTGTGCCACAAGTTACAACTAACTTGTGACTCCATTTACAACAACTTTGGGACTACCATTAACCATCATTCCAGGTCTTCAACTTTAAACCTGGCATACCGCCTATCACCAGAAAGGTCACGATGAGTTCTAACCTTCATATGATTTTAACAACCATCTGACCTATTTTTCATAAATCGATCACATGTATCGATCGATTTTCTTTGTCTCTACGAATGTTGCAGAAATTGAATTCTGTAGAGGCGGTTCCTTCAAACCATTTACACGTGACCATATTCCCAAAACACGGGCTTATTAAGTTAATCAATGTTCCCAACACCGCATGGCTTATGTGTTCATAACCCATGACCAGGGGATGGAACCTAGTCCTCTGGTACTTCGGCCTTCGGGCAATTTCTCTCTCATCCAATCTTCCAGAGTTTCAACTTCCCGAAGTGGTTACCTCTCACAAGGATTGATCCAATGGTTAAGAATGAATCCTAGAACCAGATCAATGGTCTAGCTTCAATCCTTACTTATCCTTTCACTACTTAATCCAACGATTGTGACTTAATCAAAGATTGAGATGGACGACCACTATTTACTTAGGGACTTCAGGACTCTAGGGCTTCGAAGGTCCAGGTAATTGCTGCTCCAATTTCCACCGGAGTTGGTCAACGCTGAAGTGGTCAACATGGGAGTTCTTACATCATCTTTCCACTACATTTTGATCTAACGATCATGTGAGAATCTGGAGGATCTTAGATTAACTGTTAGCATTGACTTCGGCCTTCGATGCTTCGGGTAGTTGCTAGTTTCCCATGAAGGACAAACTCTCAAAGTGACATAACTTGCTAACGTCACTGCTGACTTAGCAATGGCCAAGTGGCTGCCACATGTCACCTAGATTCGTGACTTATGTAACCTAAAGTTACAATTGGACCTTGACACTTGTCATTATCTGATTGCGCCACGTGTCCTTGTTGATGTGGCACATGCCCTCCTCCTGGTCATAGGTTCATATGAATCCTTGATCCAATGACTGTGATCAGCTCTTAGATCAATGGTCTAGATTTATTTTGACCTTCGAGACTTCGAGCCTTTGCAATCATTCAACCTTCTAGAGTGCATTTTGCTAGAGTAGATTGGATGGTTGATATTCGTTCTTCCGTAGATGGACGATCCTGGTTTTTCCATAGGTTTCAAATAAATCAATGACCATGAATTGATTTGAGTGGATGGTTCTCATTCACTTCATGAATTTAGAGCTTTGGGATTCCGACCTTTGCAGTCTTCCAACTCTTCCGTAGTAAATTTCGCCGAATTTCTTATCAACACTTTCTGCTTGATAGCTTTTCATAAGTCTAGGATCTAGTATTGTGGGCTTAGGCATAAAGGAGCTCCGCTCTTTGGGTATTCGACTATTCGTGACTCTAGGGCTCCGGGGTAGTGGAACCGATGCCACTGTATATCTATTGGCATGTGACGATCGACGATCGGTGTGGATTTCATAATCGAAACTTGCATGATCGCTAACTTCAACCCTTGCATCCCGCAATGGTTCCCCATTGTTGATCTTCCCTTACTGAGATCCGACGGTCATGAATTAAACAAATGTTGATCTGGAGGTTGTCCTCTGTAACTCCCAGATCTGACGGTCATGGTTTGTCCCAAAATCTACATCAGTGGACATGATTCTCCCTTGATTATTTTGTAGTTTCACTGTGGGGATTTCAATCCTAATTACGTTTATGCAATGCACTTTCCCTTCTGATCTTTTTGGTAGATTCCTTTGCATTTTGTTCATAACAACTCATCATCACTGCAATGTGCTTTCCCTTCTAATATTTTTGGTTTTGTACTTGGATTCTAATTGATCAAGATCATTGATTTGTTGGGAATTCGATCCTGATGGTGTTTCTGCATTGCACTGATCTCGTGAAATCTAATGCGTTGCCTCTCTTGAGATTTAGGTAGATTCCTATGCATTTTGTTCATAACAACTCATCATCACATCATAATGACATCGGAAGTTGACATCAATGACAATATGTCCAACAATACTTTGGTTATTTAACCTAATGTTTTCTTGATCGACTTGTTTTTTATGTTCAACTTCTTCATGTTCCATCTACAAACATATAAATTAAGTGTAATAAGTATATCTACATTTATATATATAGTAGAGTATACATGATTTTGTAGATAAAAAGGTGTACCATAGCAACGACTGTTTCATAAAAAAATGCATTCCTTTGAAGCCATGCTTCATGTCATCTCTCAAAATATTTTTTGTTGGATGCACTCCATATTTTGTTTCATGCATGTTTAATATGCCATGACAAAGCACAATGGATATAATTAATATAAAGGTTTCTCGTTGTTCCATTAATTATAAAACAAGAGAAGTTAAAAAACATAGCTACTTAGAAATTGGTCAATTAAACCTTGATACTTCAACACATACTCACAAAACATACTTAACCCAATGTTTATCAATTCTTTAGTTGGCTCTTTTTTGTATGTTAGCACCTATTAGAAGACGTCCATGGATGAGTGTAAATTAATCATTTAAATATAAATATCATAACCAAGATGAAATTTTAAGTAAGATTGAAAAAGTAAGTACTTACAAACTTTGTGATCAAACCTTTTATTCCTCATCATCTTGTCTTATGTGTTGAATGGGTTTCATTTTTTTTTTTTTTTACAATAAAACAAAATTAGTATTTCACGTAATACTTAAATTCGATGTACATAAAAGAATAAAGGAATGATTGCATATCTATTATGCACATTGAAATTGTTAGGATGACTCCTCCTACAATGCAATTATGTATATTTCTTTTACCATCTCCTTGTACACTTTGTTGGACATCCCCACCAACATGTATTGGTTTTTCCCTCATTTGTCCCTTGGAATTTTCCTAACATGCCTTAACTAACACACATCATTAATTTAAACCTACAAATAATTCAAACATATTAAATTTTTAATACAACTTAAAAAAATTCACTATAAGAAAAAGACCCTCTAGCGGAGGTTTTTGCGGAAGCCCCTATAAAAATAGCCCAAAAATCTGTTTATAGCGGAACACAATGGCGGATGCGAGAAGGTGGAGGTTTTAGCAGATGTTTTTTTTATGGTGATTTTATAAATACATAATGCATCGATGTGTTTTCTACTACGAACGCACAGATGCTCTAAAAATTGGCGCACCCTGGTAGGGTTATTTAAAAAAAAATATACTCCGGTGCGCTACTTAAATACTCACGCACTGGTGCATGCCGTTTCTCTAAAAAATGACGCACCGTGGTAGGGATATTTAAAAAAATATATACTATCATGCACTATTGTACTATTTAAATAATGATGCACCGTTGCGTCTAATAATCGAGCGCACCGTAACAGGGTTACACAATTTTTTTTTTACCAGCTGTAAAATTCATTTTTACCATTTTCAGCGTTGTAGAGATCTCAAGCACCGGTGCAACGTTTTCCTCTCTAAAGCACCCTATCGTTGGTGCTTCCCTTTCTTTCCTTCCTTCCATCCATTTCTTAGAGCGTGGCTTTCGAATTTTTCCAAACGGTGGGTAAATTTGGTTTTTTGGACTACGTGGAAACCATGCCTCTCTGAAGAGGAAATGTTTAGGTAATGTCTTTATTTCTTTATAACTTAAACTTTTAGTGGATTAAATTCAAAATTCAGTTAATTTTTCACTGTTTTTATTTATTTTCTATGCAGTACATTCGAGTCATTCGTCTTGCACCATGGACGGTGCACCGTGAAAATTTATAGGGTGCACTGAAACACAATGCCTAGTATTTTTTGAGGGTGCGTTTGTAAACTCTAACACACCGATGCATTGGGTAAACTTTAACGCACTGATGCGTAATTTTACCGACACATTGCCTAAAATAATATAGTTGATTTCTTGCAGAGAGTCAACATATTGTTAATGCACCGGGGCGTTACGTTAAACGATGCACTGCATAAATCAGATATATTATTTTATGCGGTGCATTGGTAAACTTACGTACCAGTGTATTAATGATTACCCAATGCACGTCACCATACAAAATTAGAGCTTAAATCCCAAAGTACCATAATTATCAATTTTTAAAAAATTATTGGTGTGGTAGGTTACATTGCATAATTATTAATGTAACACATCGTTGCATGTCAGGAAATGATACACACAGCAGTAAAAAATTTTTAAAAATTGGTTTTACGGTGCTTTAGGATTTTAAGTTTTATTATTTTAGGAGGTGCGTCAGTTAACCTTAATGCATTAGTGCGGTAAGGTTATACAACACACCACATAAAATAATATAACAAAATTTATATGATGTGTTATGTTACATGTGCGCACCGTAGACGGTGCTCACAAGTGATATACACATCGCGGGTGGTGCTTGACTATTTTTTGGGCGTACCAGTGATGAAATTTACTGATTTTTTGAAGAAAGTTATTTTTTCGTATTTTATAAATTGCCAACTTTTGAAGAACTACTATTGTTGTAGTCATTCCTAATTAGTGAATCTGGACGTAATGGAAATTGAATAGGTGGTTGATTCAACCATTCTTGGTATGCTTCTTCTCCGAGTTATGCTCTTATTGCAGCCTTCTTTCGATTTGACATTGTAGTGGGGTGCAACAAAAGATGATGGGTAGGTCGCTCATCATCAGAATCCTAATTTCAAAAATATTGAACATTAGTACATCAATGATATTAGTAAGCACATGTAATTGGTTTGTTCAAATTACATTATACCAAACAATTATTACTAACGCTGACCCATGATTATGGCTGGAAGATGGCACGTTACAATTGGAAGGGTAAAGTGGCTGTCCATTTTCATCTGCCAACTACTTGCGGTATGTTTCTCTTGATAAGAGATTCTGACGTTTTTGAATTGGTGGAATTTTTTTCATCTGAACTCGACTTTGAATCAGGATCCTACAAATTTGGATACATTTTTATTCAGATTGACATGGATAAAAAAAATAAATTCAATTAGATAATCAAAATATAAATAAAATTTGAACTTACTGGAGATGGAAAGGGAGAACTCCACGATGGACTTTGAGCAATATGGAATGGGATGGAATACGAAGAATTGACCATTTAATATTATAAGTTTTCTCCTTGCATTTGAGCACAATCAACAATAAAGTTTTAAGAATAAGGTGAATTCAAGCAAAAAATGTATACTGTGAAGTACTGTAAGTCATGTGGATGCATCCTAAAATATAATTTAAGATGAATATACTATTTTATGTGCAAACAAAAAATCATATAACTTTTAAAGAATAATGGTGCACTTATTTAAACAAAAAGCATCGGTGCGTCTATAACAATATAAAACACTGAGGCATTTAATTACTAACCGAACCGGTTCTCAAGATTTCAAATAAATAAAAAGAATTATATGATATCAATGCTCTAAAAATATTTAGTGCACTAGTGCTTTGTATAAACAAACACAACAATGCGTTATATTAATAAACGCATCAGTGTTTCGGAAAACTTAAAAAAAGTGCGATTTTGTTTTTTAACAATTGAAAATGAGCGAGAATTTATTTTTTGAAAATTTAATTTCATAAAGTACTTTAAATAGTAAGAATTTATTTATTATTTCATTATTTTACAAAAAATTACAAAGGAGAGATTTGCAAGAGAGACATACCGGGGAGCACTGTGGAGCAGCATAATACTTTGGAACAACATAATTATTTAGAATATCATAATTTGAAGGGTATGATGATTCACTCAAAACCTTTTTGGAGCAACAAAATTATACAAAAGATCAAAATTTGAATGGTTTTGTGATTCACTCAAAACCCTGCATAGTAGACATTTTAAATTTTACTATTGATTTTAATAATAATTTTTTTTACAATTTGTATCCCTATTTATATTTAATTAAAATTCAAAATAATATAAAAAAATTCCATACTTACCTTAAACCCTTGCTTCTTCTTGCTTATGTGATTGTAAAATTTCACCTTATGGTTTAACTCCCTCTATCACTTCACAATTAGGGCTTTTCATTTTAGGCATTTTAGATTTAATGGGTTTGTGTTTCTATATATAAGGTGTTTGGCATGTGATACAAGGGGACCACTTATTACATCGGATCCAAACCCTGTCAACCCTGTCACATTTTTATTTTAAATGGTTTCTAGTTATCAGTGCACTGATTTGACTATAATGCACTGGTTCACTTACTAATAAAGCACACTGGGAATGTTGTAACATAATTTAAAAAAAAAATTCGTTCATCGGTGTGTAATTTTTTTAGTTATTTTTTTGTTCATGGTAATTTTTGTTTTTGTTTTTTACTCTATGCATGGTGATGTTATTGATACATATTGCACCATTGTAATATAAAGTATTTTTTTTAAAATTGTTTTTTCCTATCGATGCATTTCCTATATCGAATGCATCGATGCTTTCATATTATTAAAGTGCACAGGAAACTAGATATTTTTTAAGATGAAAATTATGTGATTTATTTATAAAATATATTTAATAACTTCTGTATTGAATGATAAATGTTGTATATTGATAAAAAAATGTGTGAGAATAGATCAAGTAACAAAAATTCTGATCGGCACAATGATAACACATCCAAAAAAACAAAAAAAACAAGTTCTTTGTAAATTCTATACAAAATTAATATGTTTGAACTATATGCAAGTTTAAGTAATATGTATTGGTTAGTATGTGTCATGCAGAGCCACAAAATGAGGAAGCTCAATAAGATTCTATGTGGTGTAAGTGCAGAAGAGCGTAAAAGCTTGATGGAAAAATTGAAAAGGATGAATCAAGTGAATGAAAACATGTGCATGGCGGTTCAAACCCCCGCCATGAACCATGTTCACACGTGTAGTATGATGCAGGAGCATTGCTTCACATCAACAATGCGCCAGCCAACCAACACATTCAGCACACATTCAATGGAGGAGAGAGGCGCCAACCCTCTCGTATTCAAAATTTGAATTACAATTAAATGTTTGTAAGGCTGGAGATCTAGATCCGATTCGGACTAGACAACCATTGAATGTAATTCAATGTAAGTTAATGAGAGTAGGTAGCTTGGAGGGAAGAGCTCTAGGAGCCCCCTTTTGTAAAAAGATCTTTGTAATCTAGATTCATGAGGAAAATAAGAAGATTAGTTAGGAAAGAAGAGAGAGTTGAGACTCTATAGAAGTTCGAGCTTTGAACCCATTGTAATTGGACATTCATATTAACACAAAGATAAGTTTTTCCTGCATGAGATTCTTTGTGTGTTTATGTGTATTTGGTGAATGCCATATTTACGTGTTTATGCATTTATGCTGTAGATGTGTGATAGATTCCATCTGTAGGTTATAGACAAAATTTAAGTTGCATGGCAGTTCAAACCGACGGAGTAAGGGCTGGGGCCTAGCCCCAGCCCTCGACATGTGCATATGACCTTCATAATATGACCATTGTGTTAACGTGGCGTGCGCGGTTAAATAGTTGGGGACTAGCCCCGATCCTTTGGTAATTACCATGTGACTCGGTGTCTCTACCTAATACTTGGCGCGTTTATATGGGTTAGCACTCGGTCGGTCAGGGTAGCCCACTGACCAAGGTGCTTAACCATAGGCTATACATCGGGGGCTAATCCAACAGGTAGTGCGTGGGTGTATGGGACTTGGCCATATGGGTCATGTGCATGACCAAGGTGCCAAACCGTTGGGGGGGCTAAACCACCAGTTAGAGTGCGTGGGCTAAAGACCAGGGCCATATGGCCATTTATGCGACCAGGGGCCAAGAAGCTAGGGCCCAACGCATGGCATAAGGCCACATGGAGGCGCCGAGGTGACCAGAAGCCCTAAGAAAGGGGGTTGCGCCCAATCTATTTTCCCAAGTGGGTTTTGAACTTTATAATAGTGATTTATTATTGATTTTCTCAGCATATTTGTGGGATTTTGCCCATTTTTAGGAGATCTTGGGCCCTTTTTGGGGCTAGATCTTGGGAGGAAGTTGGGAGATGGTTACCAACTTCAGTCTTATATAAACCAGAGGCTTTTGAAGCCATGGAGGACATTTAGAGTAGGTTTACGCTGAATATTTTCCAAGCCAAAGCCATTTTTATGCAAGGAAGCTGTTGAGGAGCACACCTTTGCGGGCCATTTTGTTGGGTATGTGTTATATTCTTTGCATGTGTGTGTGTGTGGGTGCGTCAGATACGACGAATGCGTATGACGATCCCTTCACCTAGGGCTCTGCCGTGTGCACCAGGTGCTTTCCTAGGGGGGTCCCAGGGGGGGGCAGGTATGCCCCCCCCTGGTTACATGGAGCGTTCGGGGCAACACCCCCAAATTTTTTTTTTGGGCGGTTTTTGCTATTTTTAGCAGATTTTGCTATTTTTAGCTGATTTGTAAATTAATCTCGGATTAAGGGATTAGGGTTTTGGTATCTACGGAATACCTAAAAA
>JZKD02S2032226.1:167257-180819 GCA_000966675.3 Picea glauca
CATTAGACTACAAATGTGAGTTAACACATTGAAATAAACAACACATAGAGACAAATCAATGCACATGGAGGCATTGTTTACCCTAGAAATCCAAATGGGGAAACCAATGTTCAATTGGCTTCGACCAAGCTCTTTGAATATTCAACAATATGCAAGTTACAAGTTCTCTAGTTAATCTTTGTGCTCCTCATGGAAGTCTGGGCATCATTTCCTTCACTCTTAGACAAATAATCTCTCTTGTTTTGTGGGGAAATGGTATATAGGAGGAATATTGAGCTGAGGGATAGTTGGAAGGTCAAGTGTCCCCAACTCAATAGAGAATTTGCAATAAGGAGTGAGGGATTTAATTCCCTTGCCATTCTAACTTGAGTGTAATTACACTCTTTCATGAGAAAACTCCTAAAGGTTTGACTGATTAATGTCATGGTATGGCTTTGGTTAATGTGTCCCCTTTGATAATGGCTAAATAACCTTCTTCCATGCGAACACCAATATTGGCTAGGTGATTTGCATTTTTATTTTGAGACCTTAACACTTGGAAAATCTCAAGATTGTCAATATCTTTGGCCAAATCCAAGGAACTTTGAATGATTTGGTCCAATCCAATTTTTTGAGGTGCAATCCACATAGAGAGGGTTGTGGAAATGATAAATGATTCCCCCATTACCATCACAACAGTAATACCCTTTTCGTTGAGCATACTTGAACCTTGAAAAAATGCCATGGCCTCTACTTCATTGCTTGTGGTGCCCCCCAATCCCCACGTGAACTCTATTTCATTTTGTCCCTTAGGACCAAAAAGGATCCTCCTTGCTCCTACCACCCCTAGGATAAAATTATGTTGTAATATCTAGTCTCTAATCCTAAGGATGGAAAAAGGGTGGGCTTTGATCCATTTATATGTGTGTGGAGAGTGCTATGTAAGCCTCACATGCTTGACCACTACCTATGGGTATCCCCTTGGCAACCTCAGGGTTCATACACTCTCATAGGAATTGAACCTTAGTCACCAATGAAAAACTCTTCATTCTTCACTAATGAATCCAACCCCTTTTGGCTTAAGTTTATTATTTTCTATAACAAATTTAAGTGTTTCCAATTCTTTATATTGTGATTAGTCAATAAACATTCATTAAATTAAATTATGTCAATAAGACATTTTATTCTTTTAATAAATAATGTATATACAAATATTTAAATATATTATTTTTTTATAATAAATTTTTGTTTAACCATTTACAATATATTCAAAGGGATCACTAAATCCTTAAAAAAACATATTTTATAAGTCAATTTAACCTTTAACTAAGTTGTAATTTTAAATTAAATTATCATTGTTTCTATTAAAATAATAATATATTAGGGCGGATGGCCCAGGGATAGCTGTCTTTGAAGGCACATGATTCTTCTTAAAGGAATTAGAAGAATAATCATATGTGGTGACTCTATGATCCTAGTAAGAGCTATTCTCAAGCAAAACATAGCATGGGTCAACATTTATAAGGGTGTTCTCTCAAGCAAAACATATCATGGGTCAACATTTATAAGGGTGTTCTCTAGTAGATCTAAGCCCTCTTTCACCAATTTGAAAGTTACACTATATTCCACATCAAGAGGGATCTAAACATAATTGTAAACCAACAAACTAAAAAAGAATTAAACCTCAACAAACTAAAAAAGAATTAAACCTAAGAAAAGGTGAAATTAAGCTCAATGGAGAACTGAAACCCCTTCCTATTCCTTAAATGCTTTTAATGATGATCGAGTGTACACCTGAAAATAGGTGGCCTCATATTTATAAATTTGCAAACACCTAAGGACGTCGATGTGATTTCAAAATTACTTCTACACGTGTGAGCATGGTTCATCTTCCTCTGGGGTGATGAACAAGTTGCTTTCCTTCATTCAGCTATGAATCCCAACCATATTTTGGTTGAAGGCGTCATCTCCCTTTAGGTGAACAAGCCTCGGGATCATCTTTATCCTCTCGTAGGAATCCAATCCTTTAATGGCAACGGTATTTCATATCATAATTACTTTGGTTTATTAGTTAAAGAAAGCCATGCTATAAATAGTTTTGGAATTCACTCTCGCCCTCAAGAATCCTCTCGGGCATTTCCTTTGGCTTGGCAGATCCATTCATATAATATATCCCCACACCCAACCCGACACCGCCTCCTCTGTCTGGACTTTACCTCTGTCAACTTATTTGGATTACGAGCTTTTCCTCCCTATCCGAAATCATCAGTTGTTCCACCCAGTTATTCTAGAAATTGGGAATCATTTTGGTGGTGGGAACCCCTTCAACAATTACAAGAGTGTCGACCCCCCTCTCTTGGAAAATTGCAGTGATCCAATCCATGGATGTTGTTATCAAGTCACATGTGATTCTAGTTCAAGGTCGTGCTGGCAGGTAGTGTGGGAACCTAAAGCATAGTGGTTGTCCCTTCCCAATATAGGTAATTTCAGGGTCATCATATGGTGGCAAATTCCTCATCGGTCTAGATATGACGTTCTTTTGATCACAAAGGATCCATCTTGGTTTTACATTAAGAGAATTCTAAGAAGGCATGTGGAGATGGTAGAGGGAAGTAGATTGAGTTACACTCAAGTCGAAAGCAAAGTGAATGAACATGAGAAAATATTTTTGGTTTTGTTTTATCTTGTGAAAGTTTTAAAGAAAGATTGACAAGAGACAGTAAAATAAAAGCAAGATGTAAAATCACTCATGCAGCATGTGGATTCTTTGGAATGTGAAAGCCATCACTTGAGAGTCATTCCCTTGCCACAACATTCAAATTCAAGCTCCATTGTTCAACAAACAACAAAACAACCATTAGAGGATCAAGCTAAGGCATCGAGAGACAGAAACATTGAACCAATGAAGATGGAAAACCAAGAACCAAATCATGGTGAACTACAAGGAACATCTGATCTAATGAATCTATAGTATAATCATATATTTTTGTTGCATTTTGATTTTAAGATACTTTATTAAAGTTTATAGTAGCATAGAGCCCACTTTTTTATCTATCTTCTACACTATTTTGCTTCAACTCAACCCTCTTTATATATAAAACCTTCTTCAGTTTCTTTAAAATAATCATATTAATAATAAAAGAAATTCATAATTTTTTTAACAAATTTTTATTTATATTTAAATATAAATATTAAAATATAATGGTGATAATTTCTATCTACAATATTTAAATATATAATAAATGTTCAAAGATGAAATTATTTAATATAAGTATTAATGCATAATGGTGGTAATGGAGCTTTCTAATTGGTTCGAAGCTATAATATATTTTTTTAACACGTCTTTGTTCCACACGATAGATTTTAAAGTATGAATTATACTAACGTATAATAAAGGTGATCCGTTATAACAGGTCTTTGTTTCAGTAGGTTCTAAATAAATATAATGTATGAAACGTGTTCTTATAAATTGAAAAATATTTAAGTGTATAATTTACATTTGAACAATTCTTTAACGAATATTTAAGTATATATTCCACGTCTTAAATGTCAAACCTTAAAATTCATGCCCCGCCTTCTCCAACGTGCTTTGTTGTTAAATGGATTGTTTAATATATCGTCGTGCATCATTGTTAAATGGATTGTTTAATATATCGTCGTGCTTCATTGTTAAATGGATTGTTTAATATATCGTTGACTTAAAGGACAAATGCCAATTCCGAATGCATACAATCAAACAGCAGGATGCCGTACCGCATGGTTGTCATTGCTATCCCCAAAAAATATTTTTTAAAATAGAGTTGGTAAATTTATATTTATTAACAAATATGTGTTGTTGTTTTTATTAGTCCTTTGTAGAAGGATTATAGCGATTCATAATTCGTTGACTTCATATTAATATGTTCTTTGACTATAAATTTTCACATCATTTGTATTGTTCGAACTATACAAGTAAAAACATTATTTTTTATATAATAAAAAAAACCTTATATGTCATCATCTCATTGGAGAATATATTGGAGGTCTTATTACCAACTTTGCTATTCCCAATGTTGTAAATGTTTAGACATCCAAAGTTTTGAGCTTAGATGCTCTTTTTAAATTTTTATTACATTTTCACTGAAATGTTTACATACCAAAAGTTCTGAGCATCGACGTTGTTTTTTAATGTTTTTATTATTTCTATTTGTATTAAAATGTTTACATATCGAAGGTTTAGAGCATTGACACTCTTTTTGAGGTACTTGAATAGGCCTGACAACTTAAATGTTTACATAGCGCGAGGTCCTTAAACATGTCTGACAACTTAAATGTTTGCATACCGCGAGGCTCTTAAACAACCCGACAACCTTAAATGTTTACCTAAATAGGCTTCTCACAATACATTTTTCCTCGAATTTTACCATACAATGTTGCAGTGAACTTGGACAATATTGTTGTCCATCGCCAGTTGCATAGCCATTGTATGTTTCATACTTCTTCTATGCTTGGAATGAAATTTGGTCATCGTTGAAGATACATACATTGTTTACTGGTTCGGTGGGTGTTTCTTCTTCATTGGTTCGTTGGTTGTTGCTTGTTGTTGTTTGGTTCAACTTTGCAAGGTTGAGGACTTGCACTTGCGGTTGGACCTGTTGGTGCTTGTTGCTTGTTTTTGTTTGCTTCAACTTTGCAGGGTTGGGGTCCTGCATCCGTAGTTGGAGTTTTTTTTTGACTTTGTAGGGTCCAAGTCCTGCACCCACATTTTGACCCGCGCTTCTATCGTTTATCGTTGCAGAGTAAGTTTCGATGCCATAATTTCATTTATATTCGTTCTTTGTTGTTTGTTGTTTGCAGTTTGCAAGTAAGAATGTTTAATTATTTGTACTCGCATGGTCGTCATATGTTTCAAGTTCCTTCTGTGCTTGGGATGCAATTTGGTAATCATTGGAGATACATATGTTGTTTACTGGTTCAGTGGTTCTTGCTTGTTCGCTGGTTCGTTGGTTCGTCAATTGCTGCTTGTTGTTGTTTGGTTTAAGTTTGTGAGTTTGAGGTTCTGTAACTGCAGTTGGGCTTGTTCGTGCTTCCTCGTTGGTTTGTTGCTTGCTGTTTTCTTTTGTTTGCTTTGACTTTGCAAGGTTGGGGTCCTGTGCCGACAGTTGGAGCTGTTTTTTTTCACTTTGTGGTGTTCAGGTCTTGCACCTACAAGTGGACCTGCGGTTCTGTCGTTTTCCGTGTGTGGCGAAGTCGATATCTAGCGCCTATCTCGTGCCCGTCTATCCTGCTCTTAAATTTTGCTCCAATTTTTTCTCCTAACTCTGAACCATACCTACAAGCCTTTGCAAAATTTTCTTGTAGAAGAAAATGATATTGAGATGGTGCTAGCAAGAGTGGTGTTCCTTGGATTGCAAATTGCAATATTCAGTTTCTATGCTGCTTGGCGTGCAACATTGATAACATAATGAATGTATTCTCAAATGCATCACACCATTTACATTTGGACGAAACCATTATCATTCTAGGATACTTCAGTGTTGACATGCTACAAAATAACGACATAACAAATAATTGGACAACTACATGTGCAATTACAATGTCCATTGTCTTTTTGTTAAGATAAAACATGTGAAAAACACACTTATTAACCATATATGGTGAAATGTGCCCATATCACAATACAACCTCTTTATCTTGTACACAGATTGGTCTGACCACGATACAATTTGTCTTGTACGTGAAATATGAGATGTGCATCAAATATATTGCAAAATTATATTTCCATGTCTCAAAGCATATCTGGATACTTTGCTGCACAAAACCAAAATCATTTAGCTATGGCCATGCGATTTCTTAATATTTTCTGTCTTGTAATACATTTTGGACAAGAAAAACTCTATATAATTACAACCATGGATCAAGAAAATCAAATGTTCATGTTTCTAACTATTTTTTATTCTATTCCTTTGATTCTCATTTACTGTTTGTACATATTACTTGTTCTCCCCTGCATACCAACTTCCATTCATGTTCCTTGTATTTTGTGCGTTCCCACATTGAAACAAACAAAATAACTGGAGAAGACGAATGAGTCTTTACCGCAAATGTAGAAGAGGAGATACAAAGGTGCATGCTTGTACCGTTATTTCATATTCCATTGTTTTGTATTTCATTTATTGTCTGTATATGTGTTCACCTAATTTATTGTAGGTAGATATTGTGTATCTTCCTACATAATAACTTATCTTCATGTCCTTCGTATTCTCTGTGTCGCTACATTGAAATAAATCGAACTCTGTTTATTTTTTTACATGTCTTCCTGCATACCAAATTACCTTCATGTCCATTGTATTTTTATGCATTGCTACATTTAAACAAACATAATAACTGGAGAAGACGATGGACTCTTTGCCACAAATGTAGAAGATGAGATACAAAGGTGCTTGCGTCTACTCTTATTTCATATTCCATTGTTTAGTATTTCATTTATTGTATGTATATTTGTTTTATTTGTTTTACTGCTTTGCACCTAATTTACTGTATGTAGATACTACGCATCTTTCTACATAGTAACTTATCCTCATGTGAATTGTATTCTCTTTGTTGTTACATTGAAATAAATAGAACTGTATTTCTTTTTTTACATGTCTTTCTACATACTAACTTACCTTCATGTCCACTGTATTTTCGGCGTTGCTACATTGAAAGAAACAAATTAGTTGGACATGAAGATGAATTCTTATATGCCACATCAGAGGGGGTTGAAGTACAATCTTCGAAAAGGTATACCAATTGTGATAGTAAATCAAACACAAAAAACCGGTGGGTGCAGATAATATTGGACTACAAAACGATGATTTGGCAACAATGGTCCTTTCTTGAGACTTCCCGATTCCAAACATTTCCCTCCCCATTTCTATTTTCCCACTTTCTATTATCCCTTTTTTTTCCCTCTTCTATTCTTAACCGAATTCCCCCTTTTTTTTCTCCTCTACTTTTGCTTTCTGGTTGCTTTGCTTAGTTGTCTTTCCGAAAATTTCTAGGTGCGCGGGTTGGCGGACTCACGGGTTCAGATTTATACTCATGCTTATATATCACGAATCTGACCGATGGTTTCCTCATTCCATACTTAGCCACTTTTTTGATCGTGGGTTCCCGGGCTAGCGGGTTCAAGATTGCGTGTCTAGCTTCGGAGATTCTGTGATATACAGATTGGCCGTCGTACCCCCCCATCATGCCCTATTCCCTGTTACACATTTTTTCATTCAAAAAATCTGAGGCATACAATTTGACTGCTGGGTCCTCATGTTTCTTGAGTATCCCTTGACACCCTATTTTGTATTCCATCTCCTTCGACCCTGTATGTGACATTCAAAACAATTATGGACAATATACAATGCATATTCTTATTTAGTTCTTCTGATGTTCATCTACATATGCTTGCATCAGAAAAAGTTGGACTAGTGACATGGCAATGAGCATTCAATCATCGCAAACATCAATAGACCGACAAGGCCAAAGGTAAAGATTCATACATTGTGTTCCTCATATGTTTACCAAACAAATATCTTGAGCTATTTATTCATATATGCCATGATAAATATGTTGATGTCATCTGCAACACATACTTTTCAGTTCACAAGAAGTATCAATGAGCGCAAGTGAGACACTGAACATAGCGCAAGTTCCACAGACTAAGAGGCATGGTTGCAAAAATATGGCTCCATACTTCATCCAAGTTGTGCGTCTACTTGTACATTTATGCCATGAAAAAAGAAAACAAAAAAATAATGCAGACTACCATTCACATTACTTTTCCTGTTCAAAAAATGTCACCAGGTCTAAACTTATAACACCCAAAATACTATCAATACAGGGTTTGAACAGCCGCCGAACTAGACAAGTGTTCGTCGGGGACATAATGGTCGTCTATAACACCTACTTGGACAAGGAAAACAAAAATAGATCCATTGTGCATGATGACATGACAGACAATGAAGCCCTGATGACAGTCACATTGACTATTCCCACACAACTTGTCCAGAAACATGCAAAAAAGATATTTCCAGGTAATGGGATATCCATTACAAATTTTAATATATTGCCCAAAACAGTATATGACTCTGGTAATTGTGATCGGATTATATCGCTCAACGAAACAAGTATTGTGGAAAAAATTCCCACGATTTGTTCAGAATATCGTTTCGTCCTGGACACAACAATCAACCAACTTGCACAGAGCAATGACACTTACCCAATCAGAACCATTGGTGCAGTTGTCACACTCGCGAGAAAAATTGTCTCGCAACACATTCTCCATATAAAATATGGAGAGTCAGACAATAACAAGGAAATGGTATCGTTCTCCATATCTAGTGTTGTCCTTTACTTTCACATGTCCATATATCTTGGTTATGGTACATAACTATTTCACCGTTCCATGTTGCAGCTGCAATTGTTCGACACTTATTCAAATTTGTTTCCCTCAATGGAACAACAATTGCATAAAGGGCAATTTCCACTTATGCTTTTCAAAAATATAACAAAGAAAATAGATGTTAAAGAAATGATCTTTCACACAACCCAAGCAACATTTGTAATAGAATTGCAAACATACATAGTACATGATCTCAAGAAACTAACTAGCTCGACAACTGTTGTGCGTATACATCTACAATTTCATCCTCACTTTGCTCATACAAATTGCCTTCACCAATTTTCTGCAATTTTTTTTTTGTTGTGCAGTTGTATATTATATTGTTCAATATATTAACTTCTATGCTCACGTGCCTAGGTTGAGGGTGTTTTGGTTGCAGCGAATGCGTACTAGACCCCCTTCAAGCATGTATGTGCCAAATGCAACTCTCCTTCTTCTACCTCTGCTTTCATAAATGATGGTACAATTGATTGTCTACGGCGTAGTAAAAAATGCCCTTACATATATAGACATTGACTCAATGCTGCCATCTGAACCGTGGGAAACACAATCATACATTGTACAATTAGACAACCTTTGTTACAAGATGTGCTTCCCGGGTTAGTAGAATTTCCATATGAAGTATACCTACAGAAAAAGACAAACATTGTCTACATGTTGCGTGAGTTTTGGGTCCATAGAAAATTTACCTTAAATGAGGACAATGCAATACTGCATATTGGTTGAAAATAAAACAAAATCATATCAAGCGTTGGTCGAAAACGAAAAAATCTCATGTGTATCTGTCCATGCCACCCAATGATGATATGAATAGAATTTTCCAGTGCCATGGCAAATTGAATAGGAAGCACATAAGATTGTTCAGTCAATAAATGGGAAGAATGAGGACAAACCCCATACAAAGTATCCATCTGTGAATAAATCAGGCCCATCCTTTGAACCGTCAAAATGACTTTCTCCTCTGAGCGAAACTATCAGGCATTTCCAATAATATTAGAAATTTGGCATTGTTAAAACTGGTAGTGATAGAACATGGCACTATCAGAAGCAAATGTCCATAGTGATCTTGCTTCATGGTAAAATAGTAATCGACAAGTTTCTTGTTCCCCATTTGGGGGTTTGGTTATAGCTGGGATACAATGCCGAATCTCCTTTGGTTTTGTGTTGTCTTGTGTTTGGCAGACTTTTGTTCATATCTCATGGGAACATATACCACATGTAATAGAAAACCAATGCGACGTGTGTTTTTTTTATTTTTTATATCAAATTGTTTGATGCATAGGTCGATGAGTACTGCTCTATGGACCTTTGTGGGATCTCACTTGGCGCCTTCTGTGTTCATGTGTTTCCTTATGCCTCAACTTTCAATACATTTGGTGTTTACTTGGCTCTTGGTTGTATGCTTCATTCTAGAAAATTAATGATACATTCAATATCTTGGTGGTTTTTCTACGATCTTAAAGAATATACGGGACCTTCTTTTACTTTTAATATAAGCTCTCTGATGCAAATGTAGTATGTGAATTGTTTTATCACTTTTACTTGATCGATGACCTTAGCAAAATTCATCTTCGGGAATATTTTGAAATAAAAGGATATATACTATGTGAAGTCCAATGGAACTATCATATCAACCACAAAAAATTAAAATTAAAATTCGTCTTAAAATTCAAATTCATCTTTGTTATACTTATGGTGAAGTTGATAGTACAATAATTTTACTTAAACATCCCAAAATTGATTTTCCTGTGGCTTTTGGATGCTTCTCTTATGCAAACACATCATGGAAACTATAAGCATGGCTCACTTTATCTATTCCTTGATTGAAGAGCCTGTTCACCTGTTTAATGCACTTCAAAGTTACTGTTAAGACCATCAATGGGGATTTCTTACACCAATTCCCGCTTCCAAAAATTGCCATCCCCTTTCTTTTTTCCCTATGCTTTCCCTTTCTAGTTACTTAGTCATTTTTCGGAAAATGTCTAGGTGCGCGGGTTGGCAGATTCATGTGTTCATATTTCCACTGATACTTTTATATCATGAGTCTGACCAACCGCTTCCCCTTCCATATACAACAAGCTTTTTGGATTGCGGGTTCTCGAGTAGGTGGGCTCAACATTGCATTTCCATTGTTCTGCCGCCTGCAAACAACACCCAGACTTCCCTGATCTACAAATTAACAACCAAATTCCCCTTTCTTTTTCTCATTTACTTTCCCTTTCTGGTTACTTAGTTATTTTTCCGAACGTCTCACGCTTTTATATACAACACCCAAAGTTCCGAAATATACAAATTGACCATCGAAGTCCGTCATTGTCCCCTGTTCTGTGTTACACATTTTGCAATCAAAAGTTGGGATACATACAATTTGACCATCGTGCCTTCATGTCTCCTAAGTAGAACTTATGGCCCTTTTTTCAAGCCCGTCAATATGCCTTGTTCTAAGTATGTCTCATGCTTTTATATCACGAGTTTGACCAATCGCTTACCCATTGCATACTTGGCTACTATTTCCATTGCCGGTACTTGGCCAGGCTTGCTCAACATTGCGCTTCCATTGTTCTGCGACCTACAAACAACACCCAAAATTTTGTGATATACAAATTGACCACTGAAATCCGTCATTGTGCCCTGCTTCCGTGTTACACATTTTTCAGTCAAAAGTTTGGAGACATACGATTTGACCATCGACCCCTCATGTCTCTTGAGTATAACTTGTGACCCTATTTTGAAGCCTGACCGACCGCTTTCCATACTTGGCCATTTCTTGGAACCTCTTTCGCAGGTTGGTGGGTCGATGAAATGTGCAATGCTTAATCACTCTTTGCCATCCCCACCACCTTCACACTTATTTCTAGATATGCAATTATTAATCTTTAATGCTAATAACTCATTGTGTAGGAATCGTTAAGATTGCCATTAATGTTCGAAAGGCTGGAGAAGATTTGTCATCAATACAAATTAAACCAAGATTTGCGGAGGGTTGTGTTATCCTTTCGAAGTGTTCATTTCAAGAATCATGCAATCTCTTTTGCGTGTCGTTTGGTTGGCGACTTCACAAAATCTTTAATCCTTAATTTATCTTCTCCGTCACCGCCACCTTCACACTTTTTTTTCTAAATATGCAATTAGTAAGATTTAATGGTAACAAATCATTATGCACGAACCGTGGAGATTGTCATTGATTAGCAAAATACTTGAGAGATCTCCCATTGATACATATTAAACCAAGATTTGTGGAGGGTTATATTATCCCTTCTGAATGTTCATTTCAAACATCATCTGGAGAAAACAAACATTCTCGTTAACTTATGGTAGCAGTTCGACAACAGTTCTGTCCAGATACAGTAAACACCTTCGGGCATGATGACCAGAAGTTCTAGTGCTCCAGGGCATATTCTTGCTACTCATCTCCCTTCGCCCAGGAGAAAAAAAGAAGATGGTCCCTTGGTGCACCAAAAGATATATTTCAAGCCAAAGAATTCCAAGGCAACCTCGCTTGCTCAGACAACTCACCCGCCTGCATTGATGGCTGGTGCAGAAGTCAATGCAGTCGATTTCGAGCCGAGAGAAGATGATCTGATGGATGATGATATGACGATGGATGATGGAAATGCATACGATGTTCCCACTCCTACGCCCAAATTGAAATCAACCATAATGGGGGGCACTTCTCGACTTGGAGATGGCGACCTTTACAAGACAAAATGAAGGGGTTTCAGAAAAGAAACTGATGTTGAACACAATATTCGCTTTGCAGCTCGAGAGTAGGAATTCCAGAGGCCCAAATTAGTCCTTTCTGGTTAGAAGTATTTCACTGTAAGGAAATAGTCTCTCGATGCTCCCGAAGATATATTTCAAGCCAAATATTTATTCAATTGCGGGACCACTCTCCTTTTCTTTGGATATACAATTAACATCTTAGGGGATGAGGACCATAACTCCCACTGGTGCAAGGAATATTCCTACTACTCATCTCCTTATTCCCAGAATGGACTAATTTGGGCCTCTGGAATTGCTCGTGTAGCCTGTGTCCCTGAAGTCTTTTCCTGTAAGGAGGGGGTCTCTTGGTCCCCTCTCGCCTAGAACTAATTAATTTTACCTCTCGAATTGCTCATATAAGATGTGTCCCTGAAGTCTTCGACTGTGAGGAGGTGGTCTCTTGGTGTGTCCTCATTTTCATTTTCAGGATATTCCGCTTGCCCTACAATGTTTTTCATCTTCTTCCTCACAGGAAGCTTGTGAGAACGATCAATTTTACTACGAGGATGGGTTCTTATGTCCTCTTGCGTTTGAAAAATTCTGGGTTTCTTTCTTGCTGGGGTGGGCTATTGGAGTGATGCTGCGGGATGTCGTGCTCTTGGAACTAGCGACCGAAGAATGAAAAATCTTCTCATCGGGGCCTTTTCCATGTTATTTGTACAATTCAGTGGTGCCTTGCAATGTCTCCAGGTCGCCAGCGTTAGGAGAAGGAGTGTTGTTCACCTGCTTCAAGCCAAAGAATTATTCCACTACGGAACCACTCTCCCGTTTCTTTGTCGCCTCAGGTCTTCCGCAAGATATTGAGATTACAACAACGAACATTGACATTCTGAGGAGAAGACTACAAGAACTTCCTAAAAAAAGCATGGCAATGAGTTTTGTATGCATGTTGAAGAGCATCTTGATGACTCCTGCATGTTGTCCCACTAGAGGATCAACAATTGTATGCATGTTTTTTTTTTTTGTAGATCCTGTACCTGTATTTATGACAAAAAATTTCAATGCTTCGGTGCAAAGAACTCGGTCCAATTTCTATAGATAGATATACACTGCCCAATATTTTTTTTTATGGATTTACTATTAAAAAATTTGCCTTGGAATCTTGGTTGCTACTTCTTTGCTGGGTTTAACACCTCTTCTCATTAGCATGGTTTGATAGTCTTGTATTTCTTGGATATTGTATTGGCTCAAGTAATTTGATCTAATATGGAGCATTGAAAAATTATATGACAATGCATTGTGTCTGTTGGGTCGCCAAAGTACCATATTTTTACCAACCTTTCACTTCACTTTTAACCATATTCTGCTTTCCCATGCCCTTACATTAAACCATTTTCATGATTACATGGGTTTTAGACATATTATTTTCCAATGCATCTATTTTAGTGTTTTTGAGTGAATTTAT
>JZKD02S2032226.1:181076-191944 GCA_000966675.3 Picea glauca
TTTTATTAGAATTATTTGATGATCTTGATTGTTGATAGGTTATTTGAAACATTACGAGAAGACCTCCTGTAAGGGAGCTAGTGTTTTCATGCCTACAACAACTAAGCCTTTTTAAATGTATTTATTTTCAATGCATGAGTGTTTACTTGATGATCTTGATTGTTGATAGGTTTTGTGAAACATCATGAGAGGACCTCTTGTAAGGGAGTTAGTGTTTTCTTTCCTACAACAACTAAGTCTTATTAAGTGGAATGAAAGAGTTAGGATTTGATTGAATTTTCTTAGATTAGAGTTAGATGCCTACTCTTGCATATATTTTGTTGGCATCATCACAAGCTTACGAGCATCCCTGGTTGATAATTAAATGAAAGCAATTTAAGCAATTGAATTGCCCTACATTTTTGGTGCCGTTGCTGGGGATGGTGCTAAGGGATTAGGCATTAGGAATTTAATTCAGTATGCTTTCTTTGGTTTTATTGATGCAAATAAAGGATTTAACTCATGACGAAATGACAACTTGGTGACAACAGGATCTTAGTAACATGAGGGAGTTCAATTATATGATTGTTTTTAGTTTTTGCTTCATGTTTGTTTCCATAAAATTTCATTCATTTCCCCATAATTTTCATTTGGTGGTGCAGTAAGAGCCACCTCGTTTACTAACCATTGGCATGAAGATCTACAGGAGAAGGGACATTTTTGAATCAAGGAGGAAAACAAGTTGAATTTCAGGAGCTACAGAATTGCGGTCTTAATAAGAGGTAATTTTTTTTTTTTTTAACATGTTTTTTCAATTTGCAGATTTTGAAATAACTATGCTCTCTTTCCATGCCTTGTTGCGATCTGGAAGATCAGAAAGGAGACTTTGGAAGTTAGTGCTGAATGTCTATTTTAATTGAAAATTTCCAACGTCTTTTGCGACAAATTTTCATCAATAATTTCCATATTTAAAATAATCGAAAATGATGAGTCTAGGATGTTTAATGTTTGCACCAATAAGATTTTACTTTCCCATTATAGCTAGATTTTTATTTTTTTAAAATAAAGATAAAACAATTATATAAAGTTAAAAAATGAAATTTAAAAATCTAGTTTTCAACATATTTCAAAAATAAATAATAAACTAGTTTAATAAAAACTATGTTAAAAAATAAAAAAATAAAAAATAATAAAAACCTAGTCTAAAAGCTTTGTTAAAATATATAATTGAAAAAAAAAAATTGTTTCAAAAATAAAATAAAAATGGGTTGATAAAAAAAAACTTTTTAACCATGCAAATGACACATAATACAAAATAAAAACTATGCAAAAACAAAAACAAAGTCAAGAAGAAAACGAAAACTGTGCGCAACTTTTACCACAACCCTAGTTCTATGACACGTAGGTTCAAGTTCAATTTACACTTTGATTTACATTGATCAGATTCGACCTTTCCATTGCCCGGGCTTCGACCTTCAGTTGTAGGTTCAATCCCTTGCATAGACCTTCCGATTTGTAGTGATACCTGCAACAAAACTATTAAGTTGCACAAACTATGACACTCGGTTTGTATAGTGAAGGTTTGCAGATCAATTCACATCGTCCTGACTTCGGCATTTTTCCCGCATTAAAAATAATAATAATAATAACTTGCGTGCTCTGCACACAACTCTTCGAGCTTGTAAAACTTTGGTTTATGCAATGGCAGGACTGTTTGGTTGAGAATGCAGAGGTTATAGAATCAAAATCGTTGCGGTGTGCTTCGATTTGATTTGCGGATGATACCGCATATTCAATTCAAAAGAAAAATCTTTGGTGTCTCTTTCACAATGTGATGCGTGGTGCATTGGTCGGTTCGATTGGTTATGATCACAGACATTCCAGGTTTGATCTCGGTCGATGCTCCTTTTTACCACCTATCAAACACAAATTCAAAGTCAAATATATTAATTTCCACATCACTCAATAAGTCATTCGGTTTGTTTAGTGGTAATTCGTTTGGATGGAACAATGGAGGTCCTGGGTTCAATTCTTGTCGGCACAACTATTCTGGCACTTTTCACATATTTAAAACAAATTTGAATACTTTAATTTCTATATATGAACAAGTCATATGGTTTGTGTAATGGTAAAGGTGTTTGGCTTGTTTAGATGAGGTCAAGTGTTCGATTCCAATGTAGTCAATTTGGTGGTGAATTCAATCAATTTTTGCCAAAATGAGTCTGCCATGTGGCATCCTCTGATGGGTCCATGTGGCAGATTCTCATTCATCCACGTTTATGCTTAGTCACCGGTCCAGTCACATGCCACATCACAACCAATCACTTGCCATGTCATCAGCCAACCCAGTCAATAGTCTAGGTCACATGCCATGTCATCAACCAAATCCACGTGTCACATCGTATGGATGCCACGTGGCCTCCTTTGGTGCTGCCACGTGGCACCCCTGCACGCAAAATTTTCCGTTCTCCACAACTTTCAAAGTGCCATAAATTTCTCATACGGAGTCTGTTTGAGGAAAATGAAATGTCATTGGAAAGCGCTCGATGAGATCTACACAATGGAGGCATTATCATCAACATATGAGATAAAAAAAATTGGTCATTTTTCTTGGATTCTGTTGCCAAATGACTTCGAAAAACAATTTAAATCATCATATCATAAAAACATTCTATAAATCTATCATTTGGCTTTTGAATCACTGAAATTAAGCATCAAACTAAGAATTTATCAAAGAAACACTGGCAGGTAGTCCAAGGTGCACCACTTCCTGACAGGTAAAAATTGCATTTCAATTTATTTGTTTTCCTTGGATTTGTTCTATTTAGCACTATTTGTGAATTTTTCCGTATGTATCATATGAATAAAGACTGATCATCTCTATTCTTTGATAAAGTCACATTTTATTGCAAGTCAGTGCTAAGTTTTTTCGCAGGTTCCAGGATGATGAAGAAGACCAATCTATGCACAAGTGATTTTCAAAGACCAAATTCACTAGAGAAAAACATGTCTCAATGAAATCATGAAGAAGTCAATATCATTATAATTCAGACCATATCCATCATACCATTTCTATCAAAATAAGCCTCTCAGAGCCATTATGTGAATATTTTCCTTCCTTTGAGCCTAACATGTTGAGGTCAATCCTAAACTTTTCATCTTCCTATCATTACTAGATCATGGCTTCAACCCCTTTGCAAGTTTCATACTTTCTTGCCTTAGTTTCACTCACCTCTAACCCATGAATAAAGTAACTCAGCTCACTTACCATGCCGCGTTACCTCATTGTCCTCTTTCTTTTTGCCAAATAAAGTTTGCTTGATAGTGAAAATATTTCATCTATGGTCCTCTAAATCATTACTTTGTACTCTCTTTAGATGATGGGGGATTCCTTATGGCCCTCCTTCTGACAAGTCTTGACCCATCGACATCAACACATCATCTGGGATTGAGACTAGAGACCTTTTCAATACCTTGAGGTTTGCATGCCTTAATGGCAAGTTCTCTTGCCAATAAACAATGGGAATACATTAATGTCTCTGTTTGTCGGATCTTCTAGGTGACTCGACATGCAACACATTTATTCGTACCTAGTAATATGTACTTGTGCATCTTGAATCTCATTGACATTAATGGTGAGTAGTCTCGTGTCGGTTAACAACATTCATCAATGGTTGGTAATCTGACAATTTCTTTCTATGTTCGACATCAACAAAATTTATTCACATAGATAAGAATTATGCCACGATACAGATATGAATGAAGACTATATGGTTCCATGACACTCACAGCAGTTTGCAATAGTGTTCCAGTAAATCAAATATTCATCTCCAAAGTTCATCACCAACAACTTAGTTCTAACAATAAGACGGTACATATGTACCAATTTTAGATCTCATTCTATGTTCATACAACCAAGCAGATCATATTATTTTCACTCTGAAGATCCATGATCCAATAGTAGCAGCCAAAAGTTTCCAGCCATACAAATATCTCTTAGATGCATAGCTAATGATCTTCTCAGGTAGGTGAAGGTATGTTGTTTTCCAATCTTTAATCAATAATTCCTTAAATGCTAAAAGACATGTATTTGGAAAGTTTCCCATTCACAATTGTCCAATTCCCTATTTGCTAAATTTTTCCAAGGATGGAAAACATCTACAATTTGGGGGGTATATTCATCACATGCCATTCATTTATCCTATATTACATCTTTCATAACCTCATATGCAGTGACCAACATGTTTTTCCCAACTGATTATTGTTGCTTTTATAAAACACCTTCATTGATTTCCTAAAATGCATCATTGATTTGCATATGAAACATATATTCCAAAGCAAATCTACCATGAGGAGGATGGATTCCATGCATTTGACATACTTCAACACATATTACTGAATAAGACTAAAAGGATTGAATGGTTAATACACACATTAATGAATAATCATTTTGAATGCATTCATATGATTGAGATTTCAAGTCTATACTTTGTTGAAGCAAGAAAAAAGTGTTGTTACATAAGGAAATACTTTTGGTTGTCACACAAGAACCAACCATAAGCAAGAAAAAGTGTTTTTACATAAGAAAATACTTTTGGTTGTCACACAAGAACCAACCATAAGCAAGAAAAAGAAGTGTTGTTACATAAGGAAATACTTATGGTTGTCACACAAGAACCAACCACAAAAAGCAACTGCCACTTAGATATCTTTCAACAAAAGAAGGCTCCATCACACAATTTAGGAAATTCAATGCAAGGTTGCATGAGGACATGCAACACCTTCAGTTGGGGGATATGTTGGGTCGCCAAAGTACCATCTTTTTGCCAACCTTTCACTTCACTTTTAACCATATTCCGCTTTCCCATACCCTTACATTAAACCATTTTCATGATTACATGGGTTTTAGACATATTATTTTCCAATGCATCTATTTTAGTGTTTTTGAGTGAATTTATGATTAAATATTGAAAAAATGACATGTTTACACTTATATATGAAAGTGGGATCAGTTTCATGATGTTTATAGGTGTATTTGAAGACTCCAACCGAGTCAAACTTGACCATCAGGCCTCAAATTCGAATCCTCTTCAACCCCTTGAAGATTTGATGAAGATTTGGAGATTTAATCAAGTATCTTGGATGGAGATTAATCATGAAAGAGATATTTTTGAGAGGATTTGTAGATATATCACTTGATAGGTGTGAGCACATGGTTGTAACCAAATGAGACATTTGTGGATCTAGGAGAGATTTGTGGATCTAAGTTGTCTTAAGTTTTTGTATAAATAGGAGTGTCTCCTCCATTTCAAAGGGAGGACTCTTGGAGCATTGTGTCCAACTTATGATAGAATAAGAATCAATCTTTATTTTCACATCAGTTTCCATTCTCTAGTTTAGATTTAGAATTCTTTAGTTTATGTGTTACTAATACAAAACTAATACTTGCAAAAGAATTAGAAATTCCTATCACAACAGTTGCAGTTTTGGTGTTGGGCATATGCATCGCACAAAAAACAAAAGGCATTTGGGTTTGGGATAAACCATAGAAACAAATATTGAAGGAGTGAAGACATCTATTTATTGATACATAAGGTTTTGAAGGTGTTGGAAAATCCATGTCTATGATGACAGAATCTTGAGCTTGAGCTTGTACAAGAGTTTTATGGCAGCGAAGACGGGAATGCAACATCATATCCTTTATTCCTGAGCCCTACAGGATAACCAATAAGTGCTTTGGATAAAAATGAATGGAATTCCAGAGCCAGGAGAAAGTTTTAAAGGATTTCACAAGCCTGCAGTTTCAACGGTTTGCATAGGTTTCAATAGGCATTCTAAGACACCGAAAGATCCACTTTCGGTAGCTAACCCTACTCCATTTCAGGCCTTTAAGCCACCGAAAGCACCTACAGGGCAGAGAAGCACTCTTTTTGCACAGATTCAAGTTTCCTTGATCCAAATTCCATAAAGACGCCTTTTAATGATATATAATAATTAATGGCATCATTATTGGGTTTTTGTTCCAGTTTTAAAGGGTGCCAGCAAGAGGAGAAGATTGAGTTTGTTACCTAATTTTGGAAAAAAATGACATGTCTGTCAAGGTGGCATTTTCAACTTCATCTAGAAGCTAATGAAGACTTGTGCAGCCGTCGAAGACTATAAAGGTTATCAAAGATTCGAGGCATATAAAAGGCAATTAGGTTATGAAGTTTTCCAATTTTCGGTTGAAGATATGACCAGCTGTCAAAGAAGGATCTCAAATTGCCTTGTCATCACTAGAAGTTTACTGAAGAGGTCGAATATGTTGAAGATCAATTTGTGAATCAAATTGCTCCTTGAGAATAGGATCTATTTCCTAGAATCATGTAATTGATTAGATTTGTACTCACTTGTAATTTTGAGATCCATGATTTGAGGATCTAAAACTGTTTTTTTAAACTTATTTAAACAAATAGAGGCCACAGTCTGCAGGGGGGCTCGACTATGGGGACTTGACCACTACTATTGTATTCTTCATAATTTTTGAATATATATCAGACATAAGCTTCTTTTGCCATCTCTGTTCAGACTTTCATATTCTCTCTTATCCTACTTGTATCTGAATATTATGTTCGTTGTTTATTGTTTATCTAATGTATGATAACTGTCAACTTGTCATTACATCCATAAACATATAATTTGCAAGTACTTCACTTATTTTATCTGGCCATTCATATGTACTTTGTGTATATGTTTCTGCTAGTGTTCTAGGTATTCTCCATACTTTCACTATTTATTAAACCTTCTGAACACCTTTGGTTGAAAGCCTTATCTTTTTGAAAGTATTCATATATGTCTAGAGTGTGTGAGATTTTATTGATTCATCCATCTCGATCCATTTGATTAAAACATTGAGAAATTAGTAAGTTACCAAGCTTCTTCGAAGTACAACCTAGAAGAATTTCTTGGAGTGATAACAAATTGGCGCTGTTGTCGGGGAGAGGAGATTGAAGCTCAGCTTCCTTGGGAGACGACAAGATCCAACTTTGATGATAGACAAAGTCTGGACACATTTTCGGTTGTAATCATCTATCTGGCGACTCCATGAACGACGAATTCAGTGGCGACTCCATGAAGGACAGATTCAGTGGTGGCTCCATTGTTTTGAAATCTGTTGACAACTCCACTGGTATGAAATGAAAAAAATCTTAGTTAAGAGATATGCCTTCTGTGATTTTTCAAAGATTGTTGGTTTTCCTAATCCAGTACCTAGTAGAGATGAATGGGAAAGAAGTATTCCCAGATTTTGAGGAGAAGAGTGGGAAGTGCCAGCTGAACACTTGCTGGATTTTCATGACTTTATTCATCGGCTTGAAATTGTGCATGAGGATGTTCAGATCAAGCTCTTCATGTTTTCATTAGAGGGGATTGGTTGTGATTGGTACCGGTCACTCCTTGTTGCTAGTATCACCTCTTTGGTAGATTTTCATGTTGCCTTTCATTTGTTTTGCAAAGAAATATTTTCAGCTCTTCTATATCCCAAATGTTGTCATGAATTTCATTTATTGACTAAAGATTCAGATAGCCATGAAGAGTATGTTGTTATAGGGGATACCTCTCATTGTGACTGAGATATTGATGATCTTCACAATGGTAGCCATAATATAAATTCTTTTAACATTGTACCAAATGCATTTACTATCTTAAATTGTCATGAAGATCAGATTGTCCCATTTGAAAACTTGAAAAATGCTAAATATATTTTTATATTAGCATGTGATAGATTTGAATCTGCAACAGATACTAAGGGCAACTCTCAATATTCTGATTTGCAGACAAAGAAATACAATCAATAGATTGACATATTAGCAGATGACAATTTCAAATCTGCAGCAAATACTAAGGACAATTCTCAGCTTTCAGATTTGCATACAAAGGGGAATTGCAACAGACATGAAGAGGAAGATGATGAGCAAAAAAGTTTAGATCAACAATTGATCATGCATGTTTCTCCAGCAGAGGTCAAGCAATCTGTATTCAGCATTGAGATCTGTGAAGGAAAAGAACAACAACATACAAAGGTATTCTTTTGTGGTTTTAATGACCTGATTGCAAACTATTTGGAATCTATGAGCAACATATGTGTTAAAGTATTTTTGTCAGATGAAAGTTGGCTTTATCATCTGTTCAAATCACTTTTCTATTGGCTATGCATTCCATTATTTTTCGGGTTACGATCAAGAACAAGTTTAGTAAATCATTTCCTGACATGGATTCAATGGAAGCATGCATTTACTTGATTAAGCATCAGTACAATGGTTAGAGTAGGAGTAGATAGGAGAATAAGCTCTTCATCTGAGCAAGTAGACTCTTTTAGTTATTTGTTGTTGAATAAGTAGGGTAGGCTACAGGTAGGCTACAGGCAGGCTACATTTTCACAGGGGATCAGTTGTAAAAGCTAGATGACTCCATGCCCAATGCTAAAGGCAACTGGAACTACTAGGTTCTTGGAAACCTTGCAGGGAAGTCTCCATCCCAGTTGGAGCCATATGTTAGCGATAAAAAAGGAACTAGTATTTTTTGGAGTGTCTTCTTATTTTTGATTAATACGCTCATTTCTAAAATTTTCTGGCCAGTATCTTAACTTCCAGTTCTTCATCAAATCTCTTTTCGATCACTTTTTCAAGCATTGTTAGTGCTTCCTGTAAACCCTAAATTTTCATTAAATTTTTAAAGCATATTCATTCTTTTTATCAAAGTTACAAAATCCCTCAAAGTATTTGCCCATGTCTAAACCTCCATTTTCCCAATTAGCTTTGATAAGCTCCTATTAAGCTCTTTGCCTAAAACTGCTTTAGTACTATGCCTCTTAACCTGCAATACAAAAGACACAAATAAAGTTATTCTCTAGCTTTATTGTCTTTTATAATTTGAAATGAAATGTATATTTTTATTTCTAAAAATTCCCCAAAGAAAAGCCACTTAACATACCAAAGTCAGGCGCAAACACCAAGTCTTCCCTTTACCTATCTCATCGATCATACAAATGGTATTGGCATACATAAAATATTGAAGTTATTAAACACTACCATATGTATGTGTTGGCAAGAACAAATGCATAAATTCATGATAGGTTACAAGGCAAAGATTAAACGCCAAAACAAGCCACGACAACAGAACGTCGATCCCGATACTAGCATATTGCAGTCATTTTTGGGTTGGTGTTATTGTGAAGAGGTTCCACATGGCAAGACTGAACGCCAAGTCACAAGGAGGAGGAGGAGCTTATCCAATACAAGAGGCCGAGAGGTTTTCCTCTACACATCAAGTGCACAGGTGTCAAAGCAATGGTACTAAGTGTATTCACAGGTGTAAATACCAGATGCCTAAATTGCAAACAAGGAAGTTCAAAGTGCCAAAGAGTCACGAGAAAGAAAATTTATATGTTGTATGCTAATCTCACAGGTGTGAAAGTTACAGGTGCCAAAGAAGGTTACAGGTTGTAAATATTTTCTCAGTTATGGAAGCATTTATACATGTGTGATTGAATTCGTGCAAAGCTGTTCATCTGGACCATGCTTGCTGCGATACTGACACATAGATTGCATGATGCATGATCAAAATTATCCCCTTCAAAGTTTAGTAGCAGTATTATGCTTGTAGAATATGCCTTCTATCTTGTCTTCCTGCTAAAGAGTCACAGAAATCCTTATGACTCATGGTCTTGGTGCGCAGACAAAGATCTTGTAGACAGAGGAATTCTCTGCAACATGTGGCAGATGATTGGTATCACATAGAAAAACTTGCATTGTTATCATCGAAGTGTTGGATGGGATGCTCCTCCACTATTTCACAACAGAGAGTCAAAGATTCCTATTATCATCGAGCGTTGCTTATTGTAGAGCCAGACTTTGGGCATACAAAACTAATACTTGCAAAAGAATTAGAAATTTCTATCGCAACAGTTGCAGCTTTGGTGTTGGGCATATGCGTCACAAAAAAAAAAAGGCATTTGGGTTTGGGATAAACCATAGAAACGGATATTGAAGGAGTGAAGACATCTATTTCTTAATACAAAAGGTTTTGAAGGTGTTGGAAAATCCATGTCTACGATGATAGAATATTGAGCTTGTACATGAGTTTTATGGCAGTGAAGACATGAATGCAACATCATATCATTTATTCCCGAGCCCTACAGGATCACCAATAAGTGCTTTGGATAAAAATGAATGGAATTCTAGAGCTGGGAGAAAGTTTTAAAGGATTTCACAAGCCTGTGATTTCGGTGACTTGCACGAGTTTCAACAGGCATTCTAAGCCACCGAAATCTCCACTTTCGGTAGCTAACCCTACTCCATTTCAGGCCTCTAAGCCACCGAAAGCACATATAGGGCAGAGAAGCACTCTTTTTGCACAGATTCGAGTTTCCTTGATCCAAATGCCATGAAGACGCTTTTTAATGATATATAATAATTAATGGCATCATTATTGGGTTTTTGTTCTAGTTTTAAAGGGTGCCAGAAAGAGGAGAAGATTGAGTTTGCTACCTAATTTTGACAAAAAATGACCTGTCTGTCAAGGTGGCATTTTCAACTTCATCCAGCAGCTAATGATGACTTGTGCAGCTGTCGAAGACTATAATGGTTATCAGAGATTCGAGGCACATAAAAGGCAATTAGGTTATGAAGTTTTCCAATTTTCGGTTGAATATATGACCATGTTTCAAAGAAGGATCTCAAGTTGCCTTGTCATCACTAGAAGTTTACTGAAGAGGTCGAATATGTTGAAGATAAAATTGTGAATCAAATTGCTCCTTGAGAATAGGATCTATTTCCTAGAATCATGTAATTGATTAGATTTGTACTCACTTGTAATTTTGAGATCCATGATTTGAGGATCTAAAACTGTTT
>JZKD02S2032226.1:191994-210315 GCA_000966675.3 Picea glauca
GTATGATAACTGTCAACTTGTCATTACATCCATAAACATATAATCTGCAAGTACTTCACTTATTTTATCTGGCCATTCATATGTACTTTGTGTATATGTTTCTGCTAGTATTATATGTATTCTCCATACTTTCATTGTTTATTAAACCTTCTGAACATCTTTGGTTGAAAGCCTTATCTTTCTGAAAGTATTCATATATGTCTAGAGCATGTGAGATTTGATTGAGTCATCCATCTCGATCAATTTGATTAAAACATTGAGAAATTAGTAAGTTACCAAGCTTCTTCGAAGTACAACATAGAAGAATTTCTTGGAGTGATAACAGGTACGACCGAGAATAGGGAGGGTTCCTCCTCATCCATTTTCTCACAGTAGGTTTCCCACCAGTCCTTGACATGGGGGGCGACTTCGAGCAGTGAAAAAATAATCTTCTCCAGGTCGAAAAAGTCATGAAGTGAGAAATATCCTTCTAATAGATTCAACTATCTACCTATGACGTTTGCATCTATTTGAACATCAAATATGGGAATGTCAAAGTTTACTTGTACCTTAAAAGGGGTTGCACCTCCAGAGTGATTGTTGAATGTAGATGCACCGCCAGTGGGAAATCGTTGAAGGATCTGGGCGAAGTTATGTGGCGGCTATAGGCTTCTAAACTCTATGCTCCAATGAGGCTCAAACGCCTATGTATTATTGATAAATAATGGAAATCCTAAACATCAAAAAAACCTAACCCTAGGAGATGAAACGCCAGAATATGGGCCCTGTCGGGGTAAATTGGTACATCAATTTCCTAAAGTCGTAACTTTGGCATACTATCTCCGTTGAAGGATCTGGGCGAAGTTATCCATCATCGTATTCCTTTGTTTTTAAAGGGCCTCCTCGAGTAATATTTTGATATGATATCCTACTCCCTCGTCTTTCTTTTCATCTCCCATGGGTGGCCGTCGAGGTTTGTGAGGATGATCTTGCAAAGTTTCAACCAAATCGAGCCCTAACTCCTTATACCCCGACCTCGTTGGGGACATGCAAACAAGGATCGAGAAAGAGCAGACCGCTCTGATACCACTGATCCAGATTTATGCAGGAACGCAATAGAATACACAAATAACCATGAATACAAAGATGCAACGGAAATAACACTTCATTTAATTAATATCAAAGAACTGAAGTTTGTTTACAGACATAATGGAAATAAACTAGCTAGGGCACTGGTAGCTTATCTCTCAGAAGAGATGTGGCGGCTACAAGCCTCTGAAATCTATTCTCCAATGAGGCTCGAATGCCTATATATTATTGAGAAACAATGGAAATCCTAAACATCCAAACAATCTAAGCCTAGGAGATGAAACGCCAGAATATGGGCCCTGTCGGGGTAAATTGGTACATCAATTTCCCGAGGTCGTAACTTTGGCATACTATATCCCTTTGACGCATATGATACATCGTTAGAAATATCCATCTGATGACTTGTTGGCCCTTGAACAAGTTTTGAGGAAACATTGGTCGAGTTTGACCAATTTTTGGACTTCGACAGTTTGGTCGAAGATGGAGCGCCCAGGTGGAGCTGAGATTGCATGATCTCACTTGATTTGTGGACCCAATAAGGGGTTCATTAGGGTTTATGTAATGGGTTATGGGATGTTGGACCATGGGGTTACCCATTATTAGGCCATTTTGTAAGAAATGAAAAAGTATAAATAATAATGTAATGTAGATATAAAAAAAAGTAGTTGACTAAGTGCAAGAGGCAAGTAGTTATGTGTTGCTTTGTGTAACAAAACATGTATGTAAGGCTCTGTGATTGATAGAGGAGTTGGCTCTTTGCCTTGACCTGATTTTGGGAAGGTGGATCTGGTGTGCAGTGCGTAGATCACCTGTCCGGTGTGAATCTTGTCTCTGTGGCTTAGTGCACAGAAGCAGATGAATGTAAGAGATTGGATCCTAAGAAAGAAGAAGAAGCAGTTGGTGGACGCAGCCCCACACTGGGGTGAACCATGTAAATATTGTGCTGATGGTTTGCTTTGTGCTATAATGTTATATTGTGAATCTTCTTAGTGCATGGAATGTTATGAATGATATATAGATCTATGAATGTTTAATGCTTTGTATGTGTTTAATGTGTTATATCTAACTTTTGATGCTAAGTGCGATGTATATTTTTTTATTTTTACTGTGCCAATATGTACTTAGGGTTTGATCTGCGATGTGATTAAAGCTAATGACTTAGTGTGTTTTGCTCCTAAGTACTTTGTGAAGTATTAAAATCACAGATCTGTGTCCATCTTGGTTATAGACACTTGAGTCCTGTAACCCCCCTGCCTCTACCTTGGGTGAGACTTCGCCTGCTTCGCAGGTGTTGCCGAAAGGGATGATAGTTAGGGTTTTGTTAGTGTGCTATTGAAGCGTTGAACCCTAGGTCTGCCCCTATGCCAACAAATGGTTTTGTTACTGGGACCTAGAACTGTGATTGTTGGGAACTGGAAGAAAAGAGAAGCTTTGTGCATAGATCTGTTGCTGTAGTGCGTAGTACTCTACTTGACTTGTGAAGCTCTGTGCTAAGAAAGAAACCCAATCTGAAGAAAATAGGTAAGATCTTGAAAGAGGTAAAACTTTGTACTTTGATAGAGTAATATAAGTGGAAATTTTTGTTTCGGAAGCATGAATATAGGTATGTTTGATAGATTCTATCGTAGTCTGAAAGCTAGGGTACAACTAGAAGAAAGAGTTGATTTGAAAAAATTTGATAAAAATAAAGAAAGATATGTTATTCCTATGCATAGAAATAATTTTTGGACTAATAAGTGGATGAAGGAACCTAGATTTTTTTTTTGCAGATTGCAGGTCCAACACTGTGATCCTAGTGCACAGTACAAGAGAAGTTGGCGAACTTACAAGAGGATGGGAGGATTAACCCTATGTTATAACTGCAGAAGACCGGGACATATTGTTAATGAATGCCCTGGTATAAGTCCTATTTGTCTTTATTGTGAAATTGTTGGCCATGAGGTTGAGGATTGCCCAAGGATGATTGCTAAAGTTGAAAGAATGAACATGATTAAAGAGAATAAGAGCATGTTAGAAGATCATAAAGAGAAAGGATCAGAGAAAGCTCATACTATGTTAGTACAGTTAAAAGAAGCAATAAATGATCACAAAGATGCCAGCTTACCAGAGATCTTGAGAGAAAAACAATGCATAGATACAAGAGTAGGAGACTTCGACATAGACTATGTCTTGGATGAGGAAACACCAGTAAATATTATACCAGAAAGCACTTGGGAAATTTTGGGACAACCTACTGTGGTACCTTCAATGGGAAAGATTGGCTTATTTAAAGGAAAGATGATAACCCTATGTGGGAGAGTTACTAATTTACCTGTTATCATCCATGGAACATTGACAGAAGAATAATTCAAAGTTATTAGGTTTATTGAGAACATCGCCCCTTTTCCTCTTTTGTTAGGAAAGACTTGGATTGAGAAGGATCAGATCGGAAGGAAATAAGAAGAAGAAGCTACACAAAATAAAAAGAAAGAACTAAGGGATATCATAGCTAGAAATATAGATTGACTGATAGAAGAATGAGAACTTGTGTCGAAGCAACAAAAGACCAGATAATTAGCTATCGAGGTTGAAAGAACGTAGAAAGGTTTGAAAGACCTATCCATACAAGAAATAAGTATATCCACCCATGAAATAGTAAGAGAAGGGATATTAACTTCAAACCCTTTGAGAACATATCAGCAGTGCAAAGTCACTTCGCTAGGACAAGACAAGAATAAGAATGGAAAGATAAATCTCGAAACAGTTAGAGAGACTCAAATCACAGGAAATAAGGCAAGGAAGCTCAACAAGAAGAAGGCTAAGTTGGAAAGGCTACAAGAATTTACAGAGAACAGATGGAAGATTTCACAGATTGGGACTTTGCAGGAGGCACGCTTTCAGGCTCTTAACCTCGCCGGAACAACAAAACCACGCAGAAGGGGACTTCTCCCTCGCAAAGCTATATGACCGTTGGAGGCACCCCAACCGTTAGAATGACACTCCAAAACGGCTAGGAAACACATTTATGGGAAAATAGACCACATTTTGGACGTTGAGACCAGGCCCTAATAGACAGATTCACATTAATGGAAGAGGTCATACCCGTTGGAGGAATCTGTTACGACGCTCGCTTACTTAACCCGTATGACATTGCGTTGAGACCACTTTTTTCTACCCGTGATTATCTGAGCTAACAGAGAAGTGATTGTGTGTGTCGAGCTGTGCTATCAGACCTCGCCATCTTCTGTTTACCCCGTATCCGTTCACCTACCCCGACTTATTTGTTAATAGTGAGAATGTCAGTCGAGCACATTGAGCTAGAGAAATCCGTGGAAGAAGTGTTGAATAAGTGTTGAAGAAGTTTATGGCTGATAAAGCTATGTCTAAAGGAATACATGCATCGTCGACCATGGGGCTGCAGGCTTCCCCCTTGACTGGACGTCACTTGGGCCATGTCAACCCCGCGACTGAGAAGTGAAGTAAGCACTACGACGATCTGGCTAATGCGAAGTAGATATCGTCGGTCTTACCAGATTATATCCCACCATTGGATGGCACGGTTAACTGCGACAAAATTCCAGGGGACTTCGAGTACACTTTGATCACTGCGTACATCCCCAAGGGAATACACGTAGTTGGAACACAGCTGGGACAGATCCCCACATTGAAGAACAATGAATTTAACCTTGCAGATAGAAAGAACTACGTGATGCTCGTTCCTCATAAATATTTGATGAAGACAACTGGGGAGAAGCCTCACATCATCTCTCAACCTTGGATAAAGGAGCTTGCGCAGTCCACGAGATTCAATGTGATGAAGATCTCTCACTTTGGCCGACATTAGGAGGTTAACACTTGCGTTAAACTCCTCTTGTCATGCTATCATGGAGGATACTTGTGGCTTGACGAGCACATTACTGTGGATCTGACGTTGATCCACTTGATCATAGCACTGAGCATGTAGGGACCCAACCCTCAACAGTTCTACCTAGGGAAGACCTCAGATCGCTCCCTGGCTCAATGCATAAAAGAGATACAACAAAGTTGAGAAGGGAAAGCGAGGCTACAAGGTAGCCTCTATCCAGGATGGCACAATGCACCTAGCTTGCGAACTCATAGCTGGAAAGCTCGTCAGAAAGAACTGCCCCACACAGGTCACCGGGTTCATGGTGGACCTCGCAGGAAAATGCGTGGAGGGGATGCAAATGAACTAGGCGAGCTACCTCGTCAACGAGATTGAGAAAGACTGCTGCAAAGTGTAGGATCAGGGATACGAGTTCCATTTCAGTTGGTTGCTTGTGTTGATTGTATTTCTCGCTTGGCAAATGACGAAAGGAGCTGCCTTCCCATAGATTGAACCTTCAGAGCCATTGGCCATGAGGTTCTTGACCTTATGGTATACGAACGATATGTCAAGGCAATGGTAGCCAAACACAATGTTCCATGCCTACTATCAACAACTAAAGGTTTCCATTGAGTCGTTCCCGCGGATGACTCCGCACAGTCTGCACCAATACAGACCACTAGCTAAATTCCGTGCAGATCCACACTTTATTTATATCACCGTGCATAGATATGAGAGTAAGGAAGAACTATAGTCCTACTATAAGCTGATCGACGAAGACATGGAATAGATCATGAAGGAGTGGCCAATGAAATTCCTGGTACGGTTGATGATACAAAACTCTTAGACCCTGACATCATTGGAATCCACTTGGTCACCCGATTCAAGCATGCAGGACAAACAAGTGCAAAGAAGAAGAAAAAGGAGGAAGTTCAAAACATAGAAACTAATGAGGAGGAAAACGCATTAGAGGAAAATGGATTTGGCTCACCCGCAGGAGGAGGAGGAGATGAAGTAAATCAAGAAGGAGAAGGGGAAGAAGGAGAAAAAAAAGGAGAAGGTGAAGTTACAACGCCGAAGGATGCCCCCACTGAGGTAGAAACATCGAAGAAGAGGAAGGTTTCTCCATAGAAACCTTCAGCAAGAAAGAAGACCCGCACCAATAAGCCCCAGCTAGAGGCTACGCTCACAGAGGATGATATTGGTCTAGTCTGCGGAGCGACGACGGACGTGTTTGAAGACCTCTTACAGAGATATGGAGCAAAGAAGGAAGATCTATATGAGAGGGTCGAGAAGGAGATGAAGGAGATACAGGAAGCTATTTGCTCAGTCCATGCAGTATCCACTGCGCCTTCCTTACCAGAGACTATAGAGTTGGGGGATGAGCCAACCCAACTTAGAAGACTTGCAGATGCAACAGAGGCTTGACTTCAATGAGTCCAAGAGGAGAAGAAAAGGCTATAGAAGCCCCGGAGAAAGAAAGAGAGGAGATCTTGGATCAACTACGAGTTGCGCGATACTATGCAACTGCTTATGAAAATGAGAGGGATGAGTTTCGGGTGATGCTCAAGGAGGAAAAAGCGAAGATACAGAGGGAAAAAGACCAGCTTCTCACAGAGAATACCACAGTCAGAGAAGTGGTGGGCAAATAACTTCGCTCTGTGCTAGGCATGGCACATGGGGAACATGAAGAAGTTGAGCCTCGAGTGATGAAGCTCGTTGAGGCCATCCAGTAGCTTCAAGCAAGGGTAACAGAGTTGGAAATCCAAGCAATTCTAAGCACTCTGCAGGAAGTATGCGACCAAAGGGAGGAAGCCACTAAGAGCACATTGGAAAGGATCAAAATCCTCTCCTTAGAATGCAAGAAGCTAAGAAACAAAAGTGCGCAGACCTACAAACACCTCACGGAAGACCCAGAACTTAGGAAGTTGGAAGCACAACTACAGGAGGCACAACAACAGGAACTGGCAATTCAAGCATAGATGAAGTCGCTCACTGCATTCGAGAGAATGAAGAGATCACAAGAACAATGCATGGTCCAACAACAGATTACTACCATCCAGGGAAGAGTCATGGAATTCACACATAAGCTACAACCAGTGTAGGATGAAGCTAGTGCGATATTTGAAGAGATCGAAGGACAAGGTTCGCAACTGGACCAAGTGCTTGTGGTAGTGGAACAATGCCTGGAAGGTCTTGTTACAACGCAAATGATCCATGAGTTCATTGAGCATGAGGCTCAGGTGAAGCAACAAGTCGAGGCAGTTCGAGGCCTTCAAAGCAACACTGCCCAGATCTGAGTGACTTAGGATGAGTCACAGGTGAGTGTTGGGGGCCTATTGGCCCTTGACCAAGTTTGGAGGAAACATTGGTCGGGGTTGACCACTTTTTGGACTTCGACAGGCTCGTCGAAGATGGAGCGCCCAGGCGGCGCTGAGATAGTGGGATCTCACTTGATTTGTGGACACAACAAGGGGTTCATTAGGGTTTATGTAATGGGTTATGGGATGTCGGCCCATGGGGTTACCCATAATTAGGCCTTTTTGTAAGTGATGTAAAAGTATAAATAAGAATGTAATGTAGATAAAGAAAAAAGTAACTAGATAAGTGCAAGAGGCAAGTAGTTCTGTGTTGCTTTGTGCAATAGAACACATATGTAAGGCTCTGTGCTTGATAGCAGAGTTGGCTCTGTGCCTTGACCTGATTTTGGGAAGGTGAATCTGGTGCACAGTGCGCAGATCACCTATCCGGTGTGAAGCTTGGCTCTATGGATTAGTGCACAGGAGCAGAGGAATGTAAGAGATTGGAGCCTAAGAAAGAAGAAGTAGTTGGTGGATGTAGCCCCACACTGGGGTGAACCACGTAAATCTTGTGTTGATGGTTTGCTTTGTGCTATAATGTTATACTGTGAATTTTCTTAGTGCATGGAATGTTATGAATGATAGATAAATCTATGAATGTTTAATTCTTTGTATGTGTTGAATGTGTTAGATATAACTTCTGATGCTAAGTGTGATGTATATTTTGTCATTGTTACTGCCTCGATCTGTACTTAGGATTTGATCTGCGATGTGATTAAAGCTAATGAATTAATGTGTGTTGTTCCTAAGTACTTTGCGAAGTATTATAATCACAGATCTGTGTTCCATATTGGTTACAGACACTTGAGTCTTGTAACCCCCCCTGCCTCTACCTTGGGTGAGACTTCGCCTGCTTCACAAGTGTGTCCGAAAGGGACAGTAGTTAGGGTTTTGTTGGTGTGTTGTTGAAGCGTTGAACCCTGGGTCTGCCCCTGTGCCAACATAACTACAATTGTTGGCAGAAAATATCATGATGATATTTTCTGACCGGACCATGCCCAAAAAAATGTCGTTTAGGGCCTCAAAACAGCTCCAAAAGTTCAGGACCCAAAAAGCTGCCAAAAATAGTAAATTGTGCTATAATTAAGGAAACTGAAAAATTGAAAGAAACAATGGTGAGGGTCCAAGTGGAATAGGTGGGTGGCCACCAATATCCACCTAGATCATTCCTCCCCACTTAGGAAGCAATGGTACCCATTTCGTTGAGTTCCTCCATGAGATGAGCAAACTTTTGCTAAACTTGGTCCCTGGTGAGCCACTTGCCCTGGTGAAGGAGTTGGCCTGCTTTGACAACTCAATATAGCTGGATCCTCTGCTGGCGGGTGTTCTTGATCTCTGTGTCCATAATCTGATCAATTGTGTCTTGTTCCATGTAGTTTGGGTTTAACTCTGTTGGTGTGAGTTGTTCTGCCATGTCGAATGTATCCAATAGAGGTGGAAAGTAAGCCCGAAGGCCATCCACATTGAACACTAGGTGCAAACCAAGGAATGGTGGGATACTGATCTTGAAGGCATTGTCCCCTACAACCTTGGTGATGGTGTATGTCCCATATCGTAGAGGGTGAAGCTTGTGGTGGGGTCTAGCGATGTGCTCCTTCTGCAAATGTAGCCACACTTTGTCATCCACCTAGAAGTTGTGTTGCACTTGATGTTAATCATGTCGCTTCTTGTACTTAGCATTGGATCTGTCCAATATGTCATGAAATTGTTGGCGAATGTGATGAATGCACTCAATGAAGTTGTTCGCCTTGGCAACTTCAGACTGGACATGAGTCGAATCAGCCTGAGTGGCTGCAAATGGTATGGATACGTCAATGGGACATAGTGGCTGGAATCCAAAGCCCACCTGAAAGGGGATGTGGTCGGTTGATCTATGGAGGGCCCAGTCATAGCTATGTTGTACATAGGGGAGGCTCTAATCCCATGTGCATGGATGCTTTGAGTTGTACATGAGCAAAATGTGTACAATCATCCTGTTGACGACCTCTATCTGGCCATCAGTTTGGGGATGGAAAGCTGTGGACTTGGTGAGCTTGGTATCCAACATTGACTAGAGACTGGACCAAAATGTACTAAGGAACCTGTTGTCCTGATCTGAGATGATAGATTGTGGGATCCCAAAGTGCACCCACACTTGTTCAAAGAAGAGTTTAGCAGTGGTTTCTGTTGTGATATTCTTCTTGCAGGTCGCCATAATGGCCATCTTTGAGAATCCATCGATGACCACGAAAACACAGTCATTTCCATTCTTAGTAGAAGGAAGGCCCGACATGTAATCCATGGAGATGGATTCCAAAGGTTGACTAGGGGCAGGAAACAAAGTATAGAGGCCTTTCTTCTTGATGGTCGGTTTGGAAAGGATGCAGGAAGTGCATGATCTGATGTACTTCCTAACATCCTATCGAAGGTTTGTCCAATAGAAATACTTTTGCAGTACTTCCACTATTTTCTCGACCCCGAAATATGCAACGACCCAACTATAGTGTGCTTCCCAAATCATCTTGGCATGCTTTCTTGAAGGAACACAAAGGTGTCCCAGGTGACATAGTAGTGCATCCTGGAGGTGAAAATATGGAACTTGGTTACCCTCCAAGAGCGTCTTGTATGTGTGGCCAAAATCTGGATCACTCTTGTAGAGAAGCGACCAATTAGAAGTCTCGTGCCCACAAGAATTGAGCACAGTGGTTATTGCCACGATCGGTGGTCGACTGAGGTAGTCTGCAACATTATTGGTGCTACCCTTCTTGTACTTGATGTCCAAATGAAACTGTTGTAAATATGTGGACCACTTCTGAAGGGGATCGTTCTGCAACTTCCCTTGTGTCTGTATGAACTGTAGGGGTTGGTGGTCTATGTGGATGATTGTTTCCTTCCCAAAAATTTAATGCTTCCACTCTTGGGAAGCCTACACAATGGAATACATTTCTTTGTCATAAGTGGGATACTTTCGGACTTTGTTGGATAGTGTCACACTGTGATATGCCACTGGATGCCCTTGTTGAGTAATAACTGCCCCAATAGCATAGTCAGAGGCATATGTCCCGATCTCGAATGGTTGTAGCAAGTCTGGTAATGTGAGCACTGGAGCGCAACATAGGCGATGTTTAAATTCTGTGAATGACTTCTGTTGAGATTTCAACCAAAAGAATTTTTATTTTTCTCCTCCCTTGGTGACTTGAATCAAGGGTCAAGTGATATGAGAGAATCCCAACACGAACTTGCGGTATAAATTAGCAAGACCCAGAAAGTTGTGAAGCTTTGTTAGAGTGGTTGGGGCTGGCCAATCCCAGATGACTTGGATCTTGGTTGGATCCACATTTACCCCACGCTCATCAATAATGTATCCGAGATACTAAACCTGGGTCATGCCAAAAGTGCACTTCTCCAAATTGGCACACAAATTGTGTTTTTGCAGTGTTTGGAGGACCTATCGGATGTGGTGGAGGTGCTCTTCCCATGTTTGGTTGAAGATCAGGATGTCATCCAAGTACACTACTAAAAATTAGTTGGTGAATGGCCGCAAGATGTCGTCCATCAGCCTCATGAAGGTTACGACTGCATTCGTCAATCTAAAATCCATGACCAACCATTCGAAAATGCCCTCCTTGGATTTGAAGGCAGTCTTCCACACATTAGACGATTCGATTGGTACTTGGTGATACTTGGACTTCAAGTCGATATTGCTGAAATATTTCTCCCCTTTGAGTTGGTCTAGAAGGTCATCAATCCATGGGATCAAGTACCTATTCAGGATGGTGATCTTGTTCAGTGTCTGATAGTCAATATATAGTCTCCAAGTCCCATCCTTCTTCTGCACCAACATGATTGGGCTCCCACAAGGCGATGAACTTGGTCGGATGTGACCTTTCTGCAGCAGCTCCTGAATATGTTGCTTGATTTCATCATTCTCTAGAACAGAGTGCTGATAAATCGGTCCATTGGGCAGCGACGCACCTCAGGTCAGATCGATGGGGTGCTTGACCTGATAGTGTAGAGGCACCCCTACGGGTGAGGTGAAGATGTCTCGGTACTCCTCCACGACCTTGTCCATTCGTTGTTGTTGTGCGTAGGAGCCTTGTCTGAAGGTCGTGGCCAAAGTATTCTTCTTTCCCTGAGGGCAGATCATAGCTCGATTTTGGAAATGAGCTTATTGCATTGTTTTTCAGTAACCAAAGAGATAGCAATAGGCGGTGGTACCTCTGGTATCCTGTACAACTTATTTCCAAAGATAACAATAACATCGCGAGGCCGAGGTTCATACACAATATGTTGCTTCCACAAGTATGGTTGGCCTAATAATACATCAAAAACATCAAGAGGAGCAATGTCACATAATACCTCATCGGTGAAGGGCTTGATGCTATAGGGAAGGCGACATTGCTGGCTGATGCAGAGATCCTATCCTTGGTGAAGCCACCCGATGGTTTACGACTATGGGTGTGCTATGGTCGGAAAGCCCAACTACTTCATGACTTCTGCTAAAATGAGGTTCTTTTGGCTCCCGTTGTCGACGATGAACTGTAGCGGGGAACCCTTTACCCACATCTAGGTGTGGAAGAGATGCTCCTCCTCCTTTGGAACTTTCAGTTCTTCCTTTTGGATCTTTGTTGTGGCAACAGTGGCATTGGGCTCCACATTGATAATTGGCTTCCCTCTGTCATTCCCCTTCTCGGGTTCCGATTCAGTGTCAGAGCATGTATCTGATTCAGAATCCCTCATTTCGGTCAACAATCACTGTTTGGCCTGACACTCACTTGTGTTTTGAGTGTAGCTCTTATGGAACTCACACCACTTTCCTGTGTCCTTCTTCGGCTTTGCGGTGTTTTTCTTTACTTGCAGCTTTGACAAGTTGTCTTGAGCTGCCATGCCTTGGATTTGTCCTTTTCTCTGCGGTTTAGGGGCACCTTTCACTTGCTTTTGATTCGTAGATCCAAAGTCTCACTTCTTCTGTTTGAATTTCTACTCAATCTTGGCAGCATACCGGTATGACGTACCAAGTGAGGAGATGTCGAGGAACTCCATTTCCTCTTGAATGTATCTGTGTAGACAATTGTAGGACTTCAACACCAAATGTTTCTCTGAATCTTTGATACCCAACTTTGTGCACAGGGTATGGCACATATTCGTCAGCTCATGCACATCTTGATCCCTTTGCTGCCACATCATATTCCATTGTATATATTTGTCCTCATAGCTCCCCACGGGATAATATTGTTCCTTGATGGCGTCTCGGAAAGAATTCCAAGTGGGTACGACCGAGAACAGGAAGGGTTCCTCCTCATCCTTTTTCTCACAGTAGGTTTCCCACCAGTCCTTGACATGGGGGCCGACTTTGAGCAGTGAAAAAATAATCTTCTCTCGGTCGAAAAAGTCATGAACCGAGAAAAATATCCTTCTAATAGATTCAACCATCTATCTATGATGTATGCATCTATTTGACCATCAAATATGGGAATGTCAAAGTTTACTTGTACCTTAAAAGGGGTTGCGCAGAGTCACTGTTGGACGCAGAGGCGCCACTAGTGGGAAATCGTTGAAGGATCTGGGCGAAGTTATCCATCATCGCGTTCCTTTGTTTTTCAAGGGCCTCCTCGAGTAATATTTTGATAGGATATCCTTCTCCCTCGTCTTTCTTTTCATCCCCCATGGGCTTCCATTGGGTTTTGTGAGGTTGATCTTGCAAAGGTTCAACTAGATCGATCCCTAACTCCTTATACCTCGACCTCGTTGGGAACATGCAAAGAAGGATCGAGAAAGAGTAGACCGCTCTGATACCATTGATCCAGATTTATGCAGGAATGCAACAGAATACACAAATAACCATGAATACAAAGATGCAACAGAAATAACACTTCATTTCATTAATATCAAAGAACTAAAATTTGTTTATAGACATAATAGAAATAAACTAGCTAGGGCGTTGGTAGCTTATATCTAAGAAGAGATGTGGCGGCTACATGCCTCTGAACTCTGTGTTCCAATGAGGCTCGAAGGCCTATATATTATTGAGAAACAATGGAAATGCTAAACATCCAAAAAACCTAACCCTAGGAGATGAAATGCCAGAATATGGGCCCCGTCGGGGTAAATTGGTACATCAATTTCCTGGGGTCGTAACTTTGGCATACTATCTCCGTTTGACGCATATGATACATCGTTAGAAACATCTATCCGAGGATTACAATTGTTGGCAGAAAATATATTGAAAATAAATTTTGACTGGACCAATGCCCAAAAAACGTCGTTTAGGGCCTCAAAACGGTTTCGTAAGTTCAGGACCTGAAAAACTGCCAAAAATAATAAATTGTGCTACAATTAAGGAAACTGAAAAACTGAAAGAAACAATGGTGGGGATCCAATTGGAATAGGTGGGTGGCCACCAATATCCACCTGGATTAGTCAAGAAATTGTGTTTATTTAATTTGAATGTAACTTTATATGTGTCCTCTGTGTTTTATCTTTTTCTCATGCATATCTTTTTCTCCTACTATGCATATAACTTTATTTGTCCTGGCACATATAGAAACACACAAGCCAGATGATCTATGAAAATTGTACTTAACTCTAACCAGTTGGAAGTATATGAAAATCATTATGAATGAATTTCATAAATACATTGAAGAGATAAAACATGCAAGGTAGGAACATAAATTTCGAACATAGCAAGTCACACTACTGGTAAGAACGAAAATTTTGAACATAGCAAGATGGATTATATAGTTTCAAAAACTAAATGGGGCTCTAGAGGCCACGTGTCATTTCCTGCATGGATACCACCTGTGCTTCATGCTGCTTGCCATGTCTTCGCTGCAGTTTCCATCTGCCTCTGCTACTTTTTCCCCATCCCTATGCATTTGCTCCCAATTCAACCCAGCAGGGACTACGCTGCCATGAAACACTTGTTATTATAATGATATTTTTTATTCGAATTTAAATATATGCTAGACAATTACTTTCATGTTATTAAAATAGAGTTGTTAAATTTATATTTATTAACAAATATGTATTGTTGTTGTTGTTGTTGTTGTTGTTATTATTATTTTAAATAAAAAAAGAGACTATATTACCTTGTGCTAAAAAAACAACATGTGTCAAAGATTACAACTAGACTTGCCACATGTTCATCCACGGGTGTGGAAACCAGAACATGTGGCACTCTGCATGCTAATAACGTCTGTCTGAGAATTGTAAAAGACCTACTACTTGTTCTGCCATGAAAATGGAAACCATAATAGGCAGTTTGAACTAAAATGTTTTGATAACATGAAAGAAAAAGAACTAACACTAGAAAGTTGACAGTAGGAAATTTAAACACGAGGAAAACCCGGGCGTCCGTCCTAGCTGACGATGAAGGCATAAGGCTAGCAACAAGTCGGGCAACGACTCTTTGTCGGATCTCCTGAAAGAGAATTGAACGGGAAATCCATGCATTTGCTCAGGAGGCTCTGATGATACCTTTGTTCCGCGAGGTCCCTCCTCATCTTGAAAATGAGGTCGAGGTGTTCCATCGTGAGCCTGCACACTATGTGTGAGGCATGTCTATCTAGGACCTGCTGCATTGGTGCCTCAGATATGTTATGTCCCTCTTGTTCATGCCAGAATTCACCCCAGTGGATTTCTGGATCTACTGCATTTGGGTCGAATGAATGCTTTCCATAATCCAATAGTCGTGGAGGAAGCTCCTCTACTACCATACAACCCATCGTGACCATCTCTTCGATGCCTACCTGTTTCATCCCATCACCTCCAGCGTCCTGCATCAACCCTTCATCACCAACAACCTGCAAATGTTGAGGAATCTCCACCCAGTGAGGAGGAATTTCCTCCTCCACTATGCAGCCTCCATAATTGGGCTCTGGGATAAGCAACTGAGGCGTTGCCTGGGTTTCCATGTACCAGTTTTGAGTAGAGTAGGGAGAAAGGGCCATGTTTCCTCTTGGGGAGGGTTGGAGAGCCATTGGACCAGTGCGACGGTGCCTCCCTGCTTGGCTATAGTAGGTCGGTTTGTGTTTGGTCTTTCCTATTTCACGGGGCATGTCGAAACTAGGCACGGTGGAGGAACTGAAGAGGCATGGGTGAGAGGGAATGCAAAGAGCATAATCTTGAGAGAGCCAAGTTGAGTTAGCCAAGGGAGAATGAGAGACTGAGGGCGGAAGATCAAGATAAAACTAGCAATGAGAGCCTTGCGTAATAATTAGCGAGGTGATGGCCATGGAGGCCATGAATTCTGAAGTGCAGTGGGTGGAGGCCATCCTACTAGTTCCCGTAAGTCAGATGTGAACCACCATAAGAGCTGCTAGACTGTCCCAACATTCTCCTCTCTACTCTGCGTAAATGTGGGGCGTGTTAAATGAATTGGGAAGGGTGTTGGCGGCGAGGGGCTTTAACTGCCCCTGCTGTCAACACACCATGTGGCATGCGAGCTCCAAGTGGCACCCCATCCAGGGTTTTTGTTATTATTAGTAATATAATGATATTTTTATTAAATTTATTGGAATGAAAATATATTTTAGATTATTATTTTCAAGTTATTCAAAATAACTATAATGAAAACTCATATGTTTTAACCTAATTTCTAGCAATTCATAATTTGGATGGTTGGGTAGCATGTTTGTTATCCTCCCCACCCTACTTCAATTTCCTCAAAGTGGGCATGTTGGCCCATTGTGATAAGGATAGAAAGCTAGACAACCTTAGGATAGAGGTCCACTCTGGTGGGCTTCGAGAAGCCTCAACCCTTTCTAAGTCACAATTTATTGGTATATCTAGTTTGCAGGTAGTTGGATATACTCTTGGATTAGCACTAGTCTAATTGTTCCACATTTTGGCCATTTTCTGAGGATATTTTCTGTTTATTTTTTCCTGAAATCTAGCAATAACTTCTTGGATCTACATATTTGAGTGGTTAATTTTGTATAATCCCAGTGCCTGAGGGGTTTTTCAACACACTAAGTCCATTGGTGCATTAAAAAATGCAATTTAAACAAAATAAAATTGTGATTTCGTGCAGATTTATGTCGTTGAATTCTGGCGAAAAGTGCCAAAACTTAGACCAGTTAGACAAAGCCCTTGGATTATAGTGGCAAAAAAAATATTTTAGATTGATGGAATTGCAGATATCAAATGTTAGCATTGCATAATCCAAATATAGTAAGGGTATTTTATCAATCCAAAATTGCAATTTTGGAAAATCCCATATTACTAGGGGTATTTTATCAATCTAAAATTACAATTTCTGCAAAGATTGCTTGAGATGAGACAAACCTCAAAAACTAAAAAACATAGAATATTTAGCATATATATATAATCTCAAAATTTTATATTTTTACAGGTTAAATATCAAATTAATTCATTTACAAAACACTCTTGGGGATCCAAGTAGAAAAGAACTTAATTAAATTTCAAGGGTGTATTCCATGAGTTCATTGGATTTCTTAAAATGGAACATGAAAAAATATAAAGAACAAAGTGTGTATAATGTGCTAGTGAAGAGATTCTACAATATTGTGCATAAACTCCGTGTTTTGGGTAATTACTTATTGCTATATATACTTAATTAATTACATTCATATTTATTGAAAGAAATTGTTAATATATACATATATATTTTAACATGTTACATGTATTTTAATTAATGGTATCAAAAAATAGAAAATTTAAACTTTTTTAAGTTTAATAGTGAGAAACACTACATGGAAAACTTTGTAACAAAAACTACACATAACAACATGTAGACCATGTGTGGCCGATGATCGCTAAGCAAGGGATGCAACTACACCACTTGAATAGATGAATCCAAAGAAATGGATAGAGATAGTGTTGTGGCCAAGGTTTGAATCTTTTAGCCTTGATCTCACTATGCTATGTGTTAGTGCTTGATTGGCTTTAACATTATGCAATTTCCATTAATAACATCACTATGGATAACATTAATTGGATTATGGAAATTCAATTGTTTCTCAATGGAAACACTAACTTGCGTAATCATTTAACATATTATAATCCTATAAAATCACATTTACGTTGATGATGGTATAGAAAAAAATATTTTCAATATTTGCATATAATTTTGATAATTAAACTTGTTTAACTATTATAAAATGTTATTTATCTCAATTTCAATTTTGTTAGAAAATAAAACATTAACCTTTTTATAATATTAAAGGGCGTAAAACTTATACATATTTAACAATGGCTCTTATCAGCCTTCATAATATGCCTTTATTTAATCAAACTTAAGGGCGTAAAACTTATACATATTTAACAATGGCTCTTATCAGCCTTCATAATATGCCTTTATTTAATCAAACTTGGCTGGGTATTAAAGTATAATATGCCTTTATTTAATCAAACTTAACATGGGTATTAAAATATGAATGTGGTAATTTCCATTTATAATTATTAAAATGTATAATTTTTTAAATAAGTATAATAAGTGATGATGTTTTATTGGAAGTGATTTTTTTACAAAAGATTTTCATATATTAATTTGGTGTTTAGTTTGGCTGTGATCTTAAAATTGTATTATTATTATTATTATTATTTTTATGATTAGGGGAATCGGTAATGACTACAGTATTGTACTCGCGTGACACATGGTCGAATCCTGCCGACTATCTTATAACCCCTAGGGAGAATCGCACAACCCGCAAACATGCCTCTGGATAAATCGAGGTTTGAACTAGTGACCTGCGTAACAACACAAATGCCTTAACAGTACGTTCGCTGACCACTAGACACAAACGCCTTAACAGTACGTTCGCTGGCCACTAGACCAAACCCCTGCAAGCATTATTATTATTATTATTAAGTACTAATGGATATCAAATTATGAATGGTATCATTGTGCATTTGTATAATTTAAATTTAAGTTTAGTTGTGTTTTTTCTTTTAATAAAAATGATTATATTTATCTTAGAAAAAAAAGAAAAGTGGCTAAATCATGTACTCATATAATATAAAATTTTAACTCATATAATTTAAAGTTAATGTTATATGAGGGTGGGGGAATAATAGAGAAAACATATTATGTAATATATTGGGGTGGGGGAAATAATAGAGAAAACATAT
>JZKD02S2032226.1:210573-223623 GCA_000966675.3 Picea glauca
TATATATATATATATATATATATATATAAAAGAGAAAATAATAATTTTTTAAATTGTATAAAAGACAAGACCTATTTATATTTAGGTGAGGGTGGGGTGAAGGTGGGAGTGGAGGGATAATAGAGAAAACATATTATGTAATATGTTTTCTCTATTATCCCCCCACTCCCACCACAAACATATTATGTAATATGGGTGGATAATAGAGAAAACATATTACATAATATGTTTATGGTTGGGGTGCGAGGATAATAAAGAAAACATATTCAAAGAAAAAATATTAAGTAATATGTTTTCTCTATTATTCTTTCCACCCTCACCCTCTTGTTTTATAACTATTCAAAAGAAAGTAACATGTATCATGTAATATATATATTTGAGAGAAAATAATAACTTTTTAAATTGTATAAAAGACAAGACCTCTTTATATTTAGGTGAGGGTGAGGGTGGGAGTGGAGGTAGGGGTATAATAGAGAAAACATATGACATAATATGTTTATGGTGGGATGACATAATATGTTTATGGTGGGCTTGGGGGATTCTCCCCACCCTCACCTTCTTGTTTTATAATTATTTAAAAGAAAGTAACATGTATCATGTAATATATATATTTGAGAGAAAATAATAACTTTTAAAATTGTATAAAAGACAAGACCTTTTTATATTTAGGTGAGAGTGGGGGTGAAGAGATAATAGAGAAAACACATTACCTAATATGTTTTCTTTGAATATGTTTTCTCTATTATCCCCCCACCATAAACATATTATGTAATATGTTTTCTTTATTATCCCCCTACCCCATTCTAATGAGGTTAAACAAAAAATCTAAAATCTTAGTTTAGACATTTTGTTTATATATTTTTAGAAAAGTCAATGTTAAACTTAAAACACATATTTTAAATCTTGAATATATTTTTCAAAGACTTTATAATATATCTACTATACTTAAATGTAAATATTTTATAAATGTTTTTTTCAATGAAATATTATAATATGGTTTATTTTAGAGTTGTTATTATCTCAATAATAATAATAATAATAATATTGTTTTACAAATTGATATAAGTAATAATAACACGATAAAATATTGCATAAAAATTTTAAAAAGGTTTTTGAGACAATCTTAATTTATTGTTGTGAGGCTTTGTACACCAATGAGTTATATATAATTTTCCTAAATTGAACAATGAAATGAAATAGCTAAATAGAAAAGATCCTTTCACCACAGACAAACACAAATAAATTATTGTTACATAAGTCTTTGTTTGAGTTGATACTAAATAAATATAATATATGAAAGGTGTCACGCTTCTTAATAAATATAATATAATAAATTGACAAATAAAGCATAATTTAGGCGTGTCACACTTGTTAATAATTCTTTAACAAATATTTAAAGGTGTCACGCTTCTTAATAAATATGGAAGCGTGAGACGAGGCTCTTATGGAAGTTACAGGGAGAGACGAGGCTCTGATGGAAGTTACAGGGAGAGACGGTTTCGAGCTGGTGGCATATGATGGGTGAGACCTCCATATATTAGTTACATTCATGTTTATTAAAATTTTTAATTTTTACATTCATGTTTATTAAAATTGTTGTTAGATACATAGGCATTTTAACCTGTTACGTTTATTTTATTTTTTTGATATAATTTTAAATTTTATAAGTTTGGAAGATTTTATAATTGTAGTTGGAGTTGGATGATTTCAGATAGTTCTAATGAAAGTAGTTACATAACAAATTAGCCACATGACATCTTGATCTCACTATGCTATGTGTTAATGCTTGATTGGCCTTAACATCCTGCAATTTCCATAAATAACATCACTATGGATAGCATGCAGACGTTAATTGGATTATATAAATTCAATTGTTTCTCAATGGAAACAGTAACTTGCGTAATCATTTAACATATTATAATTATATAAAATCACATTTACATTAATTTTGATAATTAGATTTGTTTAAATATTATAAAATGTTATTTATTTTAATTTCAATTTTGTTAGAAAACAAAACATTAATCTTTTTATAATATTATTGCTTAATCATTTAACATATTATAATCATATAAAATCACATTTACATTAATTTTGATAATTAGATTTGTTTAAATATTATAAAATGTTATTTATTTCAATTTCAATTTTGTTAGAAAACAAAACATTAATCTTTTTATAATATTATTGCGTAATCATTTAACATATTATAATCATATAAAATCACATTTACATTAATTTTGATAATTAGATTTGTTTAAATATTATAAAATGTTATTTATCTCAATTTCAATTTTGTTAGAAAACAAAACATTAATCTTTTTATAATATTATTGCGTAATCATTTAACATATTATAATTATATAAAATCACATTTACATTAATTTTGATAATTAGATTTGTTTAAATATTATAAAATATTATTTATCTCAATTTCAATTTTGTTAGAAAACAAAACATTAACCTTTTTATAATATTAAAGGGCATGAAACTTATACATATTTAACCATGGCTCTTATCATCCTTCATAATATGTTTTTATTTAATCAAACTTGAGATGGGTACTAAAGTATAATATGCTTTTATTTAATCAAACTTGAGAGGGTATTATAGTATGAATGGTGGTAATGTGCATTTGCAAAATGTATAATTTCCCAAATAAGTATAATAGTGATTTTTATAAAGGAGTTTTATATATCAATTGATGTTTAATTTGATAGTGATCTTAAAATAATAATAATAATAATAATTATTAAATACAAATATATATCAAATTATGAATAATAACATTATGCATTCGTATAATTTAAGTTTAGTTGTGTTTTTTCTTTTAATAAAAATAATTATATTTATCTTAGAAAAAAAGAAAAATGGTTAAATCATATATTCATAATATGAAATTTATAAAATTTTAACTCATATAATTTAAAATTAATGTTAAATGAGAATGCCTACCCCCACTTTTTGTTTATAGATTTTTCTACAATATATTTATTTAAATATAAATATTGTAAAGTTTTTTTCAATGAAATATTATAATATGGCTTATTTTAGTTGTTATCTCTATAACAATTAAATTGTTTTACAAATGAATATAAGTAAAATAACATGATAAAATTTAATTATTATACAAATGAATATAACTAAAATAACATGATAAAATATTGCATTAAATTTAAAAAAAGGTTTTTGAGACAATCTTTATGGATTGTTGTGAGGTCTTTGTAGTTAGTTTTCTTGTGTCATTTTCTATATTGAGTTGATCCAAATGGTAAATTTTTATGTGGAAATTTGAAGTTTAAAATAAACCTCTAAAAAAAAAATAGTTAAAATATACTTCTCGTTGATAAATTTTAATCTTTTGAATAAGATATTATATTCTTTTATAATATTTTTAATAAATATAATATATACAAATCTTTAATTATATATATTTTTATAATAATATTTTGCTTTTGTTTATCCATATATAACATGAATATACCGAAAAAGTGGCAGATAAAAGTGCCACTCTTTCCTGAGTTTGGATCGGATCCGGTGTCGGATTGTAATGCATCGGTTACTTTAATTATGTTAACAATTTTTTTTTAATATGTTTTTTAATAAATAATATATATACAAATATTTAAATATATAATTTTTTGTAATAAGCTTTTCTTCATCGATATACAGTATGGATATACCGAAAATTGAGTTATGTATAATTTTCCTAAATTAAACAATGAAATTAAATAAAATAGCTAAATATAAAAGATCCCTTCAGCACAAACGAGCAAAAATAAAATATTGTATAGGTGGAGAAGATCTCAACCGATCAAGACGACGAGAACAGGTGGGTAGCAATTAGTCACAATGGCGAGCCGTATAGAGCCTTAGAGAATGAAAGCGCAAGCACTCTAAAGGTCCAACCGATCAAATCATGACGATGCCAAGCCATCGACGCTAAAGAGTTCACCTATGGTCGTCTAAACTCATAGGACGTTCAATTCGCTGAAAACGTCCCACGACGATCAATTCCCTAAAAACGTTCTCTGCTATAAGCGAAGGCCATGTGAGATCAACCAGACGAGGAGAACCATGAAAAATATGGAGGTTCAGGGTCCAATCCCAATCTCTCCCATACATCTTCGATCTGTTTTTATTTTTCTGTATACCGTGGGACAACCATACTCGGTCATTGCTATACCGTATGCTATACCTTTAGCATCGACCTCCGCATCATCCTCATACGCTATCTACGCTACCGATCTATCAGTATCCGCATCGATCTCATATGGTAACAGCAATAACTATATTGTATTCGCAATATTGAAACAACCTTCGTCCATATAGAATTATGCAAAGTCAAGTTGCTGTCTAGATGAGCTTCTGGGGCACTCATTATTTCAGTGTTCTACGATGTCAACCCTTCGGTTCTTCAGTGTCATGTAACGCGTGCTCCAGTCCTGCGTATGTTCCGGTGGACACATGTGAAAAATGGAGTATATGGTGAAGATCTGCGCATGCTGGAAGAGGAGAAAACATTTGACCCTCAAACTTGTCAAGAAAGGCTCTGATGGAAGTTACAGGGAGAGACGGTTTCGAGCTGGAGACATATGATGGGTGAGATCTCCACCTGCAACTCTCCCTCTTCGTTTTCGCTTTTTTAATTTGTGTGGTATATCACACTTTATTTATGTAGTCGTTTCTTACTAGTAATTTCATTGTGGAGTCGTTAAAACCAAGATTTTGAAAGAAAAATGTTAGCAGCAGTGAACGGGAACGTTATCAAGTTGTGAGTGATCCGAACACATATGCAGACAATCCATTTATAAAAGAAACACAGTTTTCATTGTTAATGGAAGAGCTTTTATGTTATTTAAAAAACGCAGTTTTGGTGTTCTTTTATATATTTTAGTTACCTGCATATTGGATTGGACGTGGCGGTTCCCAATTTCTCTTGAGCATAGCCATGTTTCGGTTAGGAATATCACATCACTAAAGGGAGGGTGTGTTTTAATATTGCAGAACTTGTTGCCAAGGTTTTCTATTCAAGCACATAATCATAATTTGTAGCTTAATTTTTCATTGAAATCTAGTTTCAAATATTTATTTATAGGTTTGGGTTATTTTTAGTGGTTTATCTTTAATACTAATTTGTGGATATTTTCTTTTTCTTTTTAGTGAGAACATTAATATTTTAGTTTTTTGGTGTTAACATTCATCCCATCTCCATCCAAAAGGATTTTAATTCCTAAGGTGACACTATAAACTAAATCTTTTTGAAGAGTTGAACCCAATGTCCAACAATCATCTCTAACAACTAGATCTTTATAATAATGCATGATAAGTTCACCCACCTCTACTTTTGTTGGTTATTCATCCCTCTAGTCTATCTATGTAAAAAGTGAATAGTCGAGTAAGAGGGGTCAATTTGGGTACCCCAATGTCAATGTTGAGCCTTTCTAAAAGATTCACCGCAATTTTGACTCACCCCTACTTTTGTTTCTTATTCATCCCTCTAGCTTATGTTTGTAAAAACTAAATAGTGTGGGCTAGAGGGGTCAACTTCGGTACCCCTATGTTAGTGTTAAGCCTCTCTAAAAGGCCCATCACAATTTTTATTTTAGCCTTTACATGCTCATAGAACATATGTATTATTGCATCCAAACCATTTGCAACCAACATTTTTCTCAAAATCTCTGATAGTTCCCCCCTTAGGACGAGGTCAAAGGCCTTTCTAAAATTGAAAAAACAACACCATAATTCTATGACTTTATTGTACTGATTTTTATCTATTATATGCCTAAGTGTGAAGTAATTGTTGATGGTGGACTGCTCCAATTAGAAATCGACACATCTCTTGACTCCTTTGTCCTTTCACTCTACTCATAGGCTAAAATTTTTCTCCATAATTCCTCTTATGAGTTTGGAAGCACTAGGATGATTGTGAACCATGGTTGTATAATTTATTGGGTTGTTTTTGTCTCCCCCTTTCAATATGTACAAAATGAGGCACATTGTCTTGTGATGTGAGAACCTCTCTTTGATAATTTTATTACTTATGGTTGTGATGTGTTTGCTAGTGGAATCCTTTCCCCATTGCAAGTATTATGATTACATCCCTTTGATGTATTTTTCATTTCCCAAAGCCATCTTCTTGATACCCATCTACACATCCTCTTGCATGAAGAATTCCTTTATGTTGATTTTTGATTGTTGCTTTCTCTTTGTTGGATTTTTCATACAAATTTCTCACATGAGATAACTACTAGGCCTTATGCGATATCATTGGTGATCCCCTATTTCTAAATCTATGGTGCCTTCGAAAAGGATTTTGGGTTATTCTTTTCCATCATCAATTTTTTTCTTGTTGTTGTTTTAACCTTACAAATTTACCTTTTTTTTCTTCACAATCAATTATATAGAGTGAAAAACTCTTTGGTATTATCTCGCTTGTACATTTCATTGTTGCCTTACACTCTTTGTTAAACCATGGATTCACTTGGAAATGGTTTAACATTGCCCTTCCTTTCCACAATTTCTCATCTTTCCAACTTTCCAATGTTGTTTGGGTTGCCTCAATTAGCTCCTTCCATAGACTTGTTGTTTCATTCATGAAATTGGATTGGGAGGTGATTCATTCAATTTATGCTTTGAAGATTTCTATGTTTTTTTTGGTAACATTCATTGTCTTTTGTGGTACTTATGTCTTGGTGCATTATCTCCAACCTCTTTTATGTCCACTTAATCTCTTCCAACAATGGGTCATGGTCCGATAACATTTCCACATGGAAACTATGGATCGTAACTGTTGTCATCTTGTCTATTATGTTCACTAAAATGATGATGTAATCTAATACACTTTGACTTTTATGCATGTAACAAGTAGGTTCCCTCGACCCTTTCCATCACTTGAGGCCATGGCATAGAATAATATTGTGTGTGTTTCATAAGTGTAGAATCCATGACCAAAATGTCTCCTTTCCTTACTTCCATTCACTGATTTCCTTTTTAAATCCCCTCATTTTCAATAAACCATAAAGATTGTATGCTTTTTGTAAAACCCACAATTTGGAAGTTCCATATCCTCCCTCTTAAGTTCCATAAAAAATTTAATAATTGCGATACCTCTTTAAAATATTTTGGCTTTGTATGTTACATTAGTGAAGTGGAATTGATAAATATAATCCCATCTCCCTGATTAGGCATCACTAATTAAGTGTCGTCCCAATAGCCGGCTATGAGTTAAGTTCACGTTCGCTAATTAAGTTTCGTCCCAATAACCGGTTACAAATAAGTGCCTGATTACAAAATTGATCTTCTTGCTTTGGTCAAAATTAGTCTTGTATCAAAATTCCTTGCTTAATTCCAAAGTTGGTCTTCTTACCTTGGTCAAAATTAGTCTTGTATCAAAATTCCTTAATAATGAGTTCATATCATTGCTAAAAGTTATTAATAAAAGTTTTATTAAAGTTTTTATATTTTTTAATTAAATAAAATTTATATATTAGTAAAAAATAATTTCTTTTACAATTATTATGTAGATCAAACTTTTAATCTTCGTCATAATTCATTATTCAAAACTCTTGTCATCCTATATTTTTTTCTCAAACTTTCTAGTTAATAAGAGTTTACACCCTTTACTTATCCTTCCACTTTAATAAGAGTTTACACCCTTTACTTATCCTTCCATTTTCTATTCAATATTGAAAAATAAATTTCTCGAAGTAAAAAGTCTTGTAAGCTGGTTCAAGTATTTTATAAGTAAAAATTATGTTAATTAAAAATAAGTGATAATTAATATAATATTACATTACATTTTATTTAAAATTTTCAAACACTAACAATAATCATTCACATCCTTTACTTATCCTTCTAATTTCTATTCAATATTGAAAAGTATTTTTTTCGAAGTAAAAAGTCTTGTATTACTTATGAAGGTTGGTTCAAGTATCTTATAAGTGAAAATTATATTATTTAATTAAAAATAAGTAATAATTAATATAATATTATATTACATTTTATTTAAATTTTGAAACACTATGAATTTCACTATTACTTAAAATAATTTATTGTTTAAGAAATAATTGAACTTAATAAAATGTGATAATTTTTCAAACACTAACCTTGTAAATTTCATTATTATTTAAAAAAAATTGTTATTTAAGAAATAATTTACTTTAATAGGATAAAATGTGATTAAATTAAACAAATTCTAAACACACTAAGTTAAACAAAAATAATAATATTATATATTATTAAATTTAAAATTATTTAAAATTTAATATTATATATTCTCCCATTCAATAATATACATTTTCATATATACACATTATTCTATTGAGAAATGTTTATCGTTTCTTTATAGATTATAAAGACATCAAATTACTTTTATTGAGTGAGAAAATATTAGAGAAGAAATCAAATGAGATATTGAGTGAGAAAATATTAGAGAAAAAATCAATTGAGAATAAGAATTTTATTATATATATATATATATATATATAAAATAATATAATATAATATAATGTAAATGATAATGTTTATAATTTTTACTAAACATAGTTTTAGTGGTTAGGCGGAGTGTTTATTCTTCTTTTCACCAAGGGTAAGGGATATGTTGACTTCTTGTAATAAAGTTAGAAAGATAGGTTGCTCTCTTGAATGAGACTTATAAGATTAAAAGAATTTCCTGCTAGGAACTAGCTTGCTTTTAGTTAACACTATCCTAGGGTTTATAGTAGCCTAAGGCTTATAGTAACAGCTAGCAAAATTTGAACCTTAAACCTTTTACCCCAGTAATCAATCAGGACGAATTACATATTCGTTAAACCTTTTACCCCAGTAATCAATCATGACGAATTACATATTACGAATTACCAATTAGAAAAAGCAAAATTCGAACCTAAACCTTATACCCAAGTTAGATTCGTTAAAATTTCATGCGTGAAAATACCAGTTAGAAAAAGCCAAATTTGAACGTAAACCATGACGAATTACAGATTTATTAAGATTTGCTACATGAAAATATGATTAAAAAAACACCTGCACTGAACCTGAACCTGAACCTGAACCTGAATATGATTAAAAATACCACAGACCTGAACCTGGTTCGTGTCAAAAACAACCAGACTTGAACCTCTAAGGGTCTGAAATAAATGTAGGAGGAAATATCCTATACTGCAAAGATCTGTGACATCTTACAGAGAATGAGATAGAAGAAAATATGGAGGTTCCGCGCCCATACCCAATCTCTCCCATACATCTTCGATCCGTTTTCATTTTTCTGTGTACCGTGGGACAACTACACTCGGCCATTGCTGTAGCTTCCGCATCATTCTCATACGCTAATTATGCTACCGATCTTTCCGTATCCGCATCCGGGACCTCATATGGTAACGACGATAGCTATATTGTATCAGTAAATCATCATCCGCCTGATGTAGGAAAGAAGTTTGCCAGCCGTCTCTCCTGTAGCCTAATTTCTCATGGACTGCGAATCGGCAGTATCGAAACAGCTTCAGTCCATATAGCAATTTTCTCTAAGAATTATGCCAAGTCAAGTTGCTGTCTCGATCATCTCCTGATCATCTTGAAGTCGGGGGCACGCATAATTCCTGTGTTCTACGATGTGAAGCCTTCCGATCTTCGGTGCTATGTAATGTATGCTCCAGTCCTGGGCATTTTCCGGTGGACGCAAGTCAAAAGTGGAGCACTGTATTGTGAAGACCTGCGCATGCTGGAAGAAGAGAAAACAATTGACCCGCAAACTTGTCAAAAGAGACGTCAAAATGACTCCTATACAATTACTTTTCAAGAGAGGCCGCAATATGACTCCAATACAATTACAGAATGGAGAAAGGCTCTTTTTTATGCTTCAGAAATATCCGGTTTCGAGCTGAGGGAATATAATGGGTAAGCCTAAGTGCCCTTTACCTCATGAGAAATTCCATAAGTTAAAGATCAATTTTCCCACCCATAATATTCTGCCATATCTCCTTATCCTATCAATATCCCTAAATTCCCCCCCAAAATTGAAAGATTTTGTACAACTTTCATTCCCAAAATTTTTAGAAAGATTTGTACAACTCTCTTGGTTAATCATTACTTCTTGAAAAATATGAAACATGGGTTCTATACTTTTATGAATTATTTTATTCCTTTTATTTTTTATTTTTTGAATTATCCGATCTTTCACAATACAAGGTAATTTTTATTTTTATTTTAAAACATTATTAGTGACATTTGCTCTAAGAATTCCAAACAATGACAATTGTTTTCCACTTTTATCTATAGAATTTGTTTGTTTTTGTGTTAAAGAAATATAGGGTTTTCTTCCCTTTTGGGAAGTTTTTGATTCTTAAAAAAAAAAAAATACCAAACTCCCTTCTACCCCACTTAGAAAAATGGAAGAACCTTTAGCTCTTGTACCGAGCTTATATTTTGTTTACTCTGAATATTGATCTTAGAAATTGTAATATCCCCAATAAACTGGGTGAGATATTATGTCCTTCTATGCAATAAATGTTTTTAATGCTTTAATTTAGTTGACAATTTTTCATAAACATTTTGCATCTATTCTACTAATAGACATTTTGTCAAACATATTGCATATAATACAAATACACTAGAAATAAAATGAACAATAGGTGGTATTTTATTATGAATGAAGATCTGAATACAATGATCCAAAGATTCTTATGGCAATTGCAATACATCAGTGAAAAACCCACAATACAAGCTAAAAACCCACAATACAAGCTAAAAACCTGGAATCATGTGGTGGTCCCTCAACATATGAGGTCCAACCATCGAAGTGCCACAACCTCTCCAAGCAGATCACTACAAACCAAAACTGAAAACAAACCCACGATGAGGCTCCAATGAAGATCATGGATGGAACCTCCTCCTTGTTTATCTAGGGTGGATATTGCACCACCGAAACAAGAGAAACAATGGAAGGGTTTTTCTAAACCCTAACAAAATAATGGCTCGAAGAGAGCCATACAATCGATCAATCAAATCATAATGCAAAGTGAGACTCTACCTCTCCTTTTATCTTTTTTTCCATGGCTTCTAGAACGTTCCCTTTTTTGACCAAATCAAATGTTCCCCTTTTTGAACAAATCAAATGTAACTTCTATGACTTCCCCTTTTTGACTAAATCAAATACAACTTCTAGAATTTTCCCTTTTTTGACTAAATCAAATATAACCATCCAAAGGATCACATCCACTATTGAGGACAAAGCCCATCCAATGTATCTCCACTCTAAGATCGAATATCATAGAGAAGTCTAGGTGGTCACTAATTGATAGGGCATTCACTACACCTAGTATCCAAGTATCAAAGGGAAAGGCCCCAATATCCAATACCTCATGTCTACTGCAATTGTCCAAGTATCATGCAGAAAATATCCTGACATATCATCCGCAAAGTCCCTCTATGTGAACACAAGAACCCCATAGATGGTAAAGTTTCTAGGATCTAAAACTAGCCTATATGATGTGAAGTACATAGCACTGGCCTATAAGGTGCTAATACAAGAATCCACTAGACTGCTACTAATAAGCATTGAAGCAATCATAAGTTGCGTAATCTTGGTCAACTCCTTGGAAGACCACTCCTCCATGCAACCACTCCTAATCCTTCCAAAAATAATCCCTACAAAGTCAAAGACGGTGATCTCCTCTCTAAGAGTGGTTGAACTATCAAACAATGTGATCCCAGAGTCCCAAACTAATCTCACAATGATACCACCATGTTGAAATTGCATCACTCTAATCATCACCATCAGATTAGCGTGCCTAGTTTGCATCCTCCTCTCATGAAATCCCAAGCTGATCTCTTTGAAGGTACTGAAGCTACCATCCTGAATCCTCTCCTATGAAAGTGTCTCAATGAAGTCAAAGTCGAAAAATCCACGGCTGGACTCAAGTTTGTCCTGCCCTACATAGTAATTCTCGACCTCCCCTCTACTGACATCCCAAAAATAAAGCAGACCAATCACTATCACAACTTTGTTGACCATCATCTTAATTAATATATCACTTAGATGAATTCTTGGATCCCACCACCAAATAGGAAGTCAACCACTCATAATACTTGCTAACTGTTATTGCACCATACTGGTAACCATCGGAGTCAAAATGAGCCAAGCCCGTGATATGCCATCATCTGGAAACCTACTACTAGGAATCAATTCTATGCCTCCTGATCTATTCGACTCTTACCAAATTGCATTGGGAAATATGTTATCTCGATCACCATCAAAGTACCTGAGTAATATGTGGAGTCTAAATACCTACCCGGAAAGTATCCCTGTCACTTGCGGTGCTTCATACTCATACAAGTACTACCCAAAATTCCCTACCAAAGGTGAATCACACATAACCCTCATCATCTCCTCCCTAAGTGTGGACTCAAGAACTGTATGTGTGCAACCTTCATAGTGGATAATTATACCCACCACTTTGTCCGCTGAATTCTCTGTGAACTGATCCAATACAATCTGGATCTCCTCTTGTGCTTCGAATGCATATCCCAAACGAAATAACTCTGATGTGACTATAATCCTGCTTGCTTCACCAATATGACTTAGGTTAACCCTCCATGCCCTCCCAAATATAATTCTGACATCATAGAATAACACTAGATGTTGTTTCCACTATCTGCAAGACTGGAAAGTGTCAGGTGCGTTGGTCAACCCCAACGGTATGACCAATGAATCAAGGTAATGTGTGAGAGCAACCCTGCAGGTATCCTGCTCTCTGTCCCTGCTATGGTGATATCCCACTCAAAGATTAATCTTTGAGGAGTATACCTCTCCATGAAGCTCGTCCATCCACTCATCGATCCTAGGTGAACCAAACTTAATGATATGTTTGAATTCTTTGTCTGGTGATCGCCCCCAGGGAAACACCCCCAAAACCCACTATATACCACTGTTGATCCGGATTTATGTAGGAACACAATGAAATACAGAAATACACATAAACGCAGAGATGCAGCGAAAATAAGACTTCATTTCATTAATGACTGAAAAATGCTTACAGACAGAATGTAAAT
>JZKD02S2032226.1:249142-264869 GCA_000966675.3 Picea glauca
TTTAGAGTTTTTATTATGGTTGTTATAATTTTGAATTTGGTAGGTTTGGAGTTTTTTTTTTCAATAAAAAAAGATACTTATATAGTGAATATAAAAAGTCTTTTACAAAATTCTATCTATTGGTAGCTAGTATAATTCCTTATTACATAACCATAACTTGAAGGTATAAATGCAATCCATAAAAAAATCCTCTTGTTTTTATATATCTGGTTTTAAAATGACAAAAAAAAACATAACCTTCAACTTTGTTACAAAAATAGATTATATGATTGACATTCTTTCAAAGTTTTCCCACAAATCACACCTTATTCTAGTTGCATTGCTTGCTTAGATAACTGATCAACTTCCTTATTAAATTCTCTATATATGTGTTGTGCTTTTAATTGTTGAAACTTCTTGCTCAACACTCGAATTTTTGTCATCCAAGGCTAAAGAGAAACAAAAACGACCTGTAGATTGTTTTCATGAGAAAACTAGTCAATAATAATATTCGAGTCTCCTACCAATTGTAATCTTTCAACCTTCTTGAAATATGAAAAATATAAAATACACCACAATGCTAAAAGTTCACCCGTGGTATTGGTCCAGTGCCACACTTCATCTCACACTGTGAGGCATCATCAAAGAAATCCACTGTCAGGTTCCAGTCCAACAAAGGAGGCCTAACAATCCTAATAGGCTGAAAAGTTTGAGAAATTTTGTTTTCACCCAAGTCATGTAAAATTCTGTTGCATACCCTGACCAGAGAGAAAGTGGTTGTTCCTCAAATATAACCAAGTTCCTCTGCTTCCAAATCTCTGTCCAATCATTCCTCTTTTTGTCAAATTTTCCCAAGTGAGAATTTTATTTTCAAACATTAACCAACATAATAATTTAACTCTTAATGGTATCTGCCACTTCCATAGATCTATGTACCAAAACAAATGGCAACCCTAAGTATCATCCAGTATTTTTATTTCATAATCTTGTTTGACATTTACATGACCTCCTTTGGTATTCCAAGACCACATTAAAGTATCATTTTCTGCATTTAATTCAAAACCAAACCCAACTAATCCTTTTACATATATATCTCATTCCTCTTTCTGTACTCCATCTAGTCCAAGAGTCTCTGCCTTCTTCCATCTTAATGTATTTGGATCCTCAGGTTCAATTGACCCTACTTGTGCCAGAAATTTTATGCCATTTGACTGCAAAATCCTTATTAACTTCTTTGAGAGTTTGTAATATGACCATGATCCGATCATCATATCTTGTCCTATTCTAATGCCCCACCCATTTCTAGGCTTCCAATAAAGCCAATAAATTATGATAGATAAAGAGGAAGTTAAAACTCTCCAACAGTTTGATATACCAACCCAATTTTTCTTGCATTCCCTGAACCATTCAACATTTTCTTTTTCAAATATTTCTTGTATGCCACTTCATGCCATAGTGCAGGAACCATAGGCATCTCCACAAGATTTTGGCTTCAAATGCTTTTCCAAAAGAGAAAATATTTTTTATACCCCACCCTCCTGTCTTCTTTGGTTTTGTAATTCTTTTCCAGTTTACCAAGTGCATACCTTCTTTAACTTTTTTCCTAGTCCAGAAAAAACTAAACATCCTTCTTCTAATTTTATTTAGAAGGATTTTTGGAATCTTTTCCATTGAAAGCCAATACACATGTATGATTTCTAGTACAGATTTTACAAGAGTTACTCTATCCCCTAAAGTAAGCCATCTATGACTCCAATTCAAGATTATTTTTTCAATTTTTTTCTCAAGCCAGCTCCAGTTTGCCACTGTATAGCAATTTGGTTTAGTGAACAACCCTAGGTACTTAAACCCATCATCTATTGGTTTAACGTCAAAGGGAAAAATCTCTTTCAACACTGGGAGATCCTCCCATGTCCACCCTGCTTCTATAAAAAGTGACTTTTGTGGGCTGAAGGACATACCCGTCGCCTTACAAAAAAAATCAAGAACCTCCTTAAAAACTTGCCATTCTGTGAGAGTTCCATTCCCAAACAATAAGACAACTTCCACAAAAAGTAAGTGTGTAATTATTATTCCTTTTGAAACTAAAACACCTTCAAGTTTCCTTTCTACAACCAACTTCTAAATGATTCTACTCAATCCTTCTACAACAAGTAGGAACAATAATGGAGATAGAGGGAATCCTTGCCTCAAACCTCTTGAAATTTTGAAAAGATGGAAGGTCTACCATTGATGAAGACAAAAAAATTTGCAATAGTTACACACCCCATAATCCAATCTATTGCCTCTAGACTCACTCCAATCTGAAGTAAAACTAACCTTAAGAAACCCCAATCCACCCTGTCATAAACCTTCATCATATCCAGTTTAAGAACCAAAGATTTGTTATTTTTTATCTTTATACTATGTAAGGCTTCCTATGCCACTCCTATGGCATCTATAATTTGTCTAACCTCCAGAAAGACAATTTTTTCCTTTGATATACCTGTTGAAAGAGAGGATTTAATTATGGTTGCAATAATTTTTTATATAATCTTATATGATAAATTACAAAGTGAAATTGGTCTAAACCCTTCAAAAGTTTCGAGCTCGTCACTTTTAGGAATAAGGGCTAGAAAGGTAGCATTCATGGTTCCTGAAACCCTACCTTTCCATCTAGATTCTTCAACCATCTCTAGTAGTTTAGTACCCAAGAGATATAAAAAAAGCCAAAAAAAATTCTACAATCCAACCATCCAGCCCAAGAATTTTTGAGGCATCAAAGACTTTAAGAGTTGACAATATTTCAGGTAAAGTAACATGATCAACAATTCTAATACCCTCTTTCTCAGAGAAAATCCTAGGATAAACACTAATAACTGCAAGTTGATCTATGATAGTGAGGTTCTCCTGAGATTTAAAGATGTTCTGAAAATATCCAATGGCTTCCTTTTGTAGGTCTCGTTGACTTGAAACTTTGGATCCATCCTCCTTAATAATATCCGAGATAACATTGGCCTATTTTCTAGAATTTGCATACGCATGGAAAAACTTAGTATTCCTGTCACCTGATGCAAGCCAATTTATCCTACTCTTTTTTCGCCAAGTTTCCTCCTCCTTCTTTAAAAGGACCAATTTTCTCTTTTCTTTTTCTAATACCAACACTTTTTCGTCTTCCTTCTCAAAACCCCCCGGAAAGTCAGAATATAGAGTGTCTAAGTCAGTTTCTAGTTGCAACAATTCCTCCTTTGCCAAGAGTTTTTTATTTCTCTCCTACTTAATAACCAATTATTTAAGAAGTTTGAGTTTTTGAACAAGGGAGTCCATAGGATTTAAATTCTCTGTCTCCAAGAGTTCGTTCCAAGTCGATCTCACTAAGTTTACAAATTCTGGTTCATCCAACCAGACATAATTGAATTTAAAAGGATAACCGTGATTTTCCTTCTCTTGTTCTAAATGTAGAATCACTGGCATATGATCGAAGATCTTAATATTACTCACCCAAGATCTGTATCTAAGTCCTGGCAGGGCTATTTCCTCATTTATTAAAAAACGATCCAATCTCTTAGCAATGTAATCATGATCACATCTTCCATTATGTTATCACTCCAAGAGTCTTTCCCTGACTATAAAGGGAACAAGTTTGGTAACTTCATCAAATGTTTAATAATGTATAAACTGGATCAAGTTGGATGACTCGATATGCTCTCATTCACTCAAAATACACATGGGTACACTCAAACATAAAAGGCTTTCAATTATACTTGTTTAGAAAGTTTAATCAAGATGTGAATGTATGAAGAATGCTTATCATATTAGTAGAAATAGACACAGGGGCATATGTGAATGACCAACTATAACATGCATAAATACTTATGAGCATAGTCTATCAATGATGAGATAAGATAACAATTATCTGTCATTAGATAAACATAGACAAATGCATAAAACATTTACTCATAAGCATGGAAAAGATAGAAGATGGAAATCTGAACAATTTACAATGAAATAAGCTTCTATTTCAATATGTTTTCCAAAATGTCTCTCATACATGAATAATAGCTAAGTCTCAAAAGTCCCAAAAACCTCTCTCAAGCTCCTCTCTTTGGTCCTTTTTATATAGATATTACATGCTCATATAGATCCAAAATATATGGATCTCATAACCTCTTCACCTATCTTTGGTTGGTTGAATATATCCAACTCAAATCCGAATTTGTGAGGTGGCTAGCAAAAATAGAGTATACAATTTATGGAAATATTCCTCTCAAAGATTCACCCATATCTCCCAAATACGAACAATTGTTGAAAAACTGAGAGAAATTTTTGAATATGAGCTCGCCCTTGTGAAAAACCTCTCTCACTTTCCAAAAATACATTTCCATCTCATTGGAATCTATCTCCAAAAAAGATGACTAAAACAGGAAAACACAGATTTCCAAAATCTAGTCATATTCCTACAATCTAGGATTTGATCCCTAGAATGTTCCCATTGAGGAAATGAAGTGCCACCTGCATGATTTGATGGGGGATGATATTATATGTGGCCACATTGACCCAAAAAATCCTCTTTCCAAGTCAAATTTTGACATTTTGACCAAAATTTGTGAAGTCTGGAGAGTTTGCAGCACAATACACAGGAAAAAACTACTTTGCGCTACAAACTGGTTGTAGATGACTGTTTTGACCTTTGTGCATGAAGAAATAACTTTGAAGGTGAAATGAGGGCTGGAATTGGTCTCTTTATACTTGATAATTCATATGATAACCTGTGTAGGCCCGAGAACCTTAATTTTTATCATTTAGGCCTCTTCATACTTCATTTTGCAAAACTAAAGTTTGATATCAAAATGTCATATTTCTAATGCTATAGACAAGTGCTCAATGCCTTTGGATTTGCTTCTTGAAAAGTGAATACCTTGTACTCTGGAGAACACTTACAAAAATGTTGATTTTGTATATATAATCTCCCTTTGGCCACTCCATCAACACAAACCCTAAAACAAAGTATTTATGTGATATACTTTTTTGTTGTACTTTAGTTTCTTCATATCATCAAAAAATCCTCCCTGTGCTTCAATAATAAATATTTCCCTTTGGTAATTAAAAGGCATCAAAACAATGCATATTGTCAATCGGTTCATTATATACAAAAATGCCAAAATTGTGTTCCAACCTGCTGAGAATCAAAATGGATAGTAAGAACTTGTCTTAACACCAAAAATGGAACATCAGAGCATCATTTATAAACTTCTTTTATCAATAGGACTGGGTGAATAAGTTTCTTCCAAGAAGATAACCAAATTCTTCTTGGTCAACATATCCTTTTCCAAATAGACATCCTCTGCTAGTTTCCTGTTGCTTGACCTTAAGCTGAGGTTATGCTTATACATGCTCACCAACTATGCTCTTTGTGTATCTTTCTTTCTGACATCCTTCTTCAACTTAGTAACCTTAGTAATTTTCCTTTGATGACAGGCTGCAACCTTGTAAGAAGATCCAAAGACTCACTGATACCTTAAGAGCCTTTAAAAACTTCTTTTGATATACCTTTTCCACTCAAAATGGCTCAAAAATTCAAAACAAAGTTTTTACATGAGTTGTCAGAGCACTCAGTGTAAAAATAGTGCTTTGCATTGCAAAATGAGGCTTAGTTGTCAACACACTCAGTGTAAAAATAGTGCTTTGTGCTGCAAACTAGTCTTCATGAGGAATAATCATAAGATAGATGTCAATTCAGGTTTTGAAATGTAATGATGTTTTATTATGACCCATGAGTGACCTTGACAACTTAGAATTGACCCTTGGAAGTGAGAATGACTTGACTTAATGAGACATCAAATTATGCTAAATGACCAAGAAAACAAAGATTAAAATCACTTTCATGACTCAATGCTACCAGTACTTTTTGGGAGCTAACATCTGGCTCCAATTGGGATGGAAACTTCCCTATGAGGTTTCCAAGAACCTAGTAGTTCTAGTCGCCTTGTTCATTGGGCTATGGAGTCAATAGTCAACCATTATTTGAACTTTCAAAACTTGCAGTTCCATTGGGCATGGAGTCATATGTCCTGTGCCACCAATCCTTTGCAAACCTTTAAGATCTGTCACATGTGTCATATCCTGATATACTGAGAAGAATTTTTCTTATTTTTTTGAAACCAAAATCTTTCATACTACTAACCAACTAAAACTGAAAATAAATGCTCAAATAGGGAGCTTATTCTCCTGCCTACTCCTACTTCTAACTAGTTTTGCAACTTGGTCAAGTAAAGGAAAACTTCCATAACATCCATTCAAGTAATTTCAAAACTGAAAATATTTCATCCATGCCACTGATCAATAGATGATGTCTGAATTGTAACAACAATGAAAAAATATCCTTCAAGACACAAGACTCACCCAGAAGTGATGATGAGTAAAATAAATTTTAAATTTTCACGTACTCCGAACCATAAGACTCCATCAAGGCTGCAACCAGATCCTTGAAACCAAGATCATAAACATGCTACTCTACAAAAAACAAATGCTCATCTATGATTGTCTCTTTGCTTGAAAGATGATGACCCTCTAACTCTCTTGTGATCAGATCTTGATCATCCGTAGTAACAATCATTTCTTTAGATTGATGCTCATAAGATAATGAAAAAACATGTTTTACATCATATGGATTATGATCAACTAAGAACATAAAATTACCTATGAAATCATCAGTTACTTCATGATCAAAATGGTTTAAAAACCGATCATCAAATTGCCATGCATACATGTCCATAGGAACATCTGCAAACACTGGAGAATCTGATTTCCAATCTGACATATATTCACATTCTTGCTATTGTTCAAGATCTGCTTCATACTCACTGTCTTCTTTCTCAAAAACTGAAACATACTGACAACTTCCTTGCTCTTGTGTATGTATATATTCAAAGTAAACTAGATCTTGAACTCTTTGAGAAGCACGTATGTTCTCCTCAAGTTCTTGGGAATCTTTAAATAAACATGCTAAGGAAGAAGAATTCCTTTCTAATAGGAGAAGAACAAGTTTTGAATGCTATGCCATAACACAATATACCATGGAAGTGATCTCAATAGGTCGAAACTCCAAGGGCATGCTATGATAAGTGTTGTAGAACCTTCTGTTGAAGATGGACAAAACTTTGTCTTCACCTCTCCTCAAAGCATAAAAATCAACGAGGTACAAATCAAAAGATTTGTTCTCACCCCAATAATTTGAAAAAGCATTTGACAACTCAATCCAAGAGCCAATTGAATCGGCTCTCAAATCCTTAAACCATATAGCAACATCTCTAAATAAATATTTGGAAAATAGTCTCATAACAACATCATCATGTATAATCTCAAATTGATCAACAAAGTTTCCAAAATCCCCCAAATGCCTCTCTGTTGTGACATGATCCTCTCCAGAAAACTGAGGAAGATATTCAAGGTAATCAAGAGGATAAGGATGAAGGAGGTATGGCAGCCTTACAGGATTAAACAACTTATTTCTAATTTTAGTTTGAAAAGCAATGGGCTGATCATGAGGATTAACTAGTTGATAGCAAGGCTCATAAGTAATGGCAAAAGGTACTAAGATCTGAGAAGGTTTTGAAACGGTCTCAATATCCACAAGGTTATATGGCTGCTCAAAGTTAGGAGGTATTTGAATACAAAGATCATCTTTATGAACAGGCATAGGTGAAAATACTGAATCAACATCTACAATACAAGAAGTATGCGAATCTTTTTCTTCTAATGATGGATATATAAAAGAAGGATGATGATCCTCTTTACATGTGAAGGGAAAATCATGAAAGAGATGATAAAGAACAACAAAAGTTCATGTAGAAGACTAATGAACTGATACCTGGATTTAGAATTAAACCCCTTCATCATTCTGTCAACCAGATCCTTCCTAGTGGAGTCTTTGATTGTGGAGTCGCCAGGAAGATTACTACAGTCAATTCCCTGTCCTTCTTTTGTCTGCCATCAAAAGTAGGATCTGTGTCATTCTCCCAGGGAAACTAGCTCAATTCTGTTCCCCGACAATGGTGCCATTTTGTTATCACTCCAAGAGTCTTTCCCTGACTGTGAAGGGAACGATCTTGGTAACTTCATCAAATGTTTAATAATGTATAAACTGGATCAAGTTGGATGACTTGATATGCTATCATTCACTCAAAATACACATGGATACACTCAAACATAAAAGGATTTCAATTATACTTGTTCAGAAAGTTTAATCAAGATGTGAATGTATAAAGAATGCTTATCATATTAGTAGAAACACACACACAGGGGCATATGTGAATGACCAACTATAAAAGGCAGAAATACTTATGAGCATAGTCTATCAATGAGGAGATAATATAAAAGTTATCTGCCATTAGATAAACATAGAAAAATGCATAAAACATTTACTCATAAGCATGGAAAAGATAGAATATGGAAATCTGAACAATTTACAGTGAATGAAGCTTCTATTTCAATATGTTTTCCAAAATGTCTCTCATACATGAATAATAGCTAAGTCTCCAAAGTCCCAAAAACCTCTCTCCAGCTCCTCTCTTTGGTCCTCTTTATATAGATATTACATGCTCATATAGATCCAAAATATATGGATCTCATAACCTCTTCACCTATCTTTGTTTGGTTGAATATTTCCAACTCAAATTCGAATTTGTGAGGTGGCTAGCAAAAACAGAGTATACAATTTATGGAAATATTCCTCTCAAAGATTCACCCATATCTCCCAAATACGAGCAACTATTGAAAAAATGAGAGAGGTTTTTGAATATGAGCTCGTGCTTGTGAAAAAAATCTCTCACTTTCCAAAAATACATTTCCAGGTCATCGAAATCTATCTCCAAAAAAGATGACTAAAACAGGAAAACACAGAGTTCCAAAATCTAGTCATATTCCTACAATATAGGATTTGATCCCTAGAATGTTCCCATTCAGGAAACGAAGTGCCACGTGCATGATTTTATGGGGGATGATCTTATATGTGGCCACCTTGACCCAAAAATCCTCTTGCCAAGTCGAATTTTGACCTTTTGACCAAAATTTGTGAAGTTTGGAGAGTTTGCATCGCAATACACAGGAAAAACCTGCTTTGCACTACAAACTAGCTATAGATGGTTGTTTTAACATTTGTGCATGAAGAAATGAATTTGAAGGTGAAATGAGGGTTGGAAGTGGTCTCCTTAGACCTGATAATTTATATGATAACCTGTGTAGGCCTGAGAACCTCAATTTTTATCATTTAGGCCTCTTCATACTTCATTTTACAAAACTAAAGTTTCATATCAAAATGTCATATTTCCAATGCTATAGAAAAGTCCTTAATGCCTTTGGAGTTTCTTCTTGAAAAGTGAATACCTTGTACTCTGGAGAACAATTACAAAAATGATGAGTTTGTATACATAATCTCCCTTTGGCCACTCCATCAACACAAACCCTACAACAAAGTATTTATGCGATATACATTTTTGTTGTACTTTAGTTTCTTCATATCATCAAAAAATCCTCCCTGTGCTTCAATAATAAATATTTGCCTTTGAGAAGTAATCAGAACATTCATCATCAAAAGGCATCAAAACAATGCATATTGTCAATAGGGTCATTATATGCAAAAATGCCAAAATTGTGGTCTAACTTGCTGAGAATAAAAATGGACAGTAAGAACTTGTCTTAACACCAAAAATGGAACATCAGAGCATCATTTATCAACTTCTTTTATCAATAGGATTGGGTGAAAACGTTTCTTCCAAGAAGATGGCCAAATTCTTTTGGTCAACATATCCTTTGCCAAATAGACATCCTCTGCTAGTTTCCTGTTGCTTGACCTTAAGCTGAGGTTCTTCTTATACATTCCCACCAACTATGCTCTTTGTGTATATTTCTTTCTGACATCCTTCTTCAACTTAGTAACCTTATTAATTTTCCTTTGACGATGGGCTGCAACCTTGTAAGAAGATCCCAAGACTCAATGATAGCTTAAGATCCTTTAAAAACTTCTTTTGATATACCTTTTCCACCTGAAATGGATCAAAAATTCAAAACAAAGTTTTTACATGAGTTGTCAGTGCACTCAGTGTAAAAATAGTGCTTTGCGCTGCAAACTAAGGCTTAGTTGTCAGCGCACTCAGTGTAAAAATAGTGCTTTGCGCTGCAAACTAGTCTTCATGAGGAATAATCATAAGATAGATGTCAATTCAGGTTTTGAAATGTAATGATAGGTTATTATGACCCACGAGTGACCTTGAAAACTTAGAATTGACCCTTAGAAGTGAGAATGACTTGACTTAATGAGACATCAAATTATGTTAAATGACTAAGAAAACAAAGATTAAAATCACTTTCATGACTCAATTCTACCATTACTTTTTGGGAGCTAAACAATTCCTCTAGGTAGGAAGAGAATTTATTGGTTCAACATCAACTAAACCTTAATCTTGTATTAGTTGATTGAAAAAAGAAATCATTGGATCAGATCTAGAATGGGGGCCCCACACTTCTCTATTTGAAATGGTAAAATTTAAATCACCTCCCAAAATTAAGTTGTGTTCTTTGAGAATCCCATCCCTCTTTGTATTATCTCAGAAATCTTGTCTGTCTCCATAATGGCCATAACAATTAATCAACTTCAACCTTTTGTTTAAATCTTTTACCAGACCATCCAATAAAATCTTTGTAGGAGTCAGAAAAGCAGAGAAATCATCTCTCCTTGGGTTCCATGAAGATAACAACCCTTTCTACAAACTTAAGGAATCAACCCCACAAAATTTCCACGTAGGTAGGAGTTTAGCAAAAATTTCCCTCGCTTTGAGTTCACTGACCATAGTTTCTTGGAGAAAAAGAATGTCTGGTTTTATTAGAGCTATAAATCGTTTGAGGGATACAAACTTTGGACCACCCTCCTCTAACATTTAGTGACACTACATTCATTTTTTAACCCTTGATAGGGATTTTTGAGCTCTAAGTGCCCTTGGACCATCCACAACCAATAAAAATTTTATAGCTTTAGTCTCCTTCTCCTTTCCTAGCTTCCTAGCACTCTCATTTTGAGCAGTGAAAATTCCTTTTCCATGCCTCCAAACATAGCCCCTTTCAAAAGTGTTGAATCACCCACATACCTACACACTATAACACTTTTCAGTTTCTCATCAATTGAAACCTTACCAGAAGATGAAGGAAAATAATCTCCCCCCAAGTAGATTAGAAGAGGAGATCGATTTAGGACCTCTTTATATGAGGGAATAAAATTAACTAAGGAATCATCAATCACACTTAGCATGGTCGGGTCTGTCTGAGTGTATCCGCCCAAGGATTCTATAGAGTCCTGAATAACTCCATCAATTAATGGTTCCGGAAAAAAAGGTGCAGTTAACTCAACAGAACAATCAAGTGATCCATCTTGACTAAAGAAACCCTGTCCCCCCAAATACCTCGTGGGCCATTGACACATGCTTCAGAATTTGTGGAGGAATACAAGTCTCCCTTCCTCCCAATTTGATAACAATGGGCTCCACACTCGAGGGATCAACAACCAACCCTCCCAATACCCTCGGGTCTATCTAAGTGTGTTTGCTCAAATATTCAATAGAATCCTCTTCATCCTTAATGATTAAAGGATCCAAATCGAAGGGTGTTGTTATCTCATTTGACCGGTCAAGTGAACTGCCTAGTCTAAAGCAACCCCTCTCCTCCAAAACCTCACAGGCCAATGACACATGTTTCATAAAATGAATAGGAATACAAGCATCCCTTCCTCCCAATATGGTAACGCTAAAATCCCCGATCAAGGTCTCAACACCAACATCCAACCCTTCCAAGACCCTTCCCGAGATCCTTGAGGAAGAGCCTAACATATTATAAGTTTCAAAAACCTTCTTTTGAATCCCCTCACAAGGAGTCTCCCTAGAAACCAACGAATCATCTAAGGATAAAGACGAACAATCAAGCCCTAAAGACACAGTAGGATAAGACATCGAGGTGGAGGTTTCCACTCCAATTTCCCGCAACAACAATAATTCACTTAAAGACAAAGAGGAAAATAAAACTGGACACAGAGTTTTCAACTTACTAAGAAAAGTATCGCTAGCTAGTTCCGTAGGAAAAGAGGACTCTGCTTTGCCACCTAGTTCAAAAAGAGAAGTTGTCTGCTACAAATCCATCTCCAAAGAAATCTCTGAATCAATACAGAAGGAAGGCAAGTTCTTTCGTAACCCAGGACAATAATGTTTCAGGTGTCTCGTCACCTTACAAATTGCACACCCAAATGATACACCTAGGTCATCCAACCTTTGCTAAAACAAACCTCCGCGCCACTTGATTACCAAGTCAGTAGGTAATCCTTGTTGCAGATCAATTTCAACCAAAATTCGACCAATCCATCTGTCCTGACCAACTAAAAATTGTAGGTCAATGTGTAGGAATTTACCAAGTGTGTCACCAATCGCCTTGAAAGCCTCCATATTCCAGAAGGATAGTGGGCATCCTGGAAGTAGAACCCATAAGTGTTGAAAATGAAATTGATCCTTCTCTGGATTGAATATATGAATCCATCACTTCAACATTAGACTCCCAAACTTATGTAACCAGACCCTGTCCAAAATCGTCTCTGCATCATTCGAATTTTTAATACTGAAACAAACCATCCTTTCACCAAAATAAAAACCTTTGGTGTGTAGCCCAGTACCGGGCACCAAAAATATTTTACCCACCTATAAATTTCCTTGGATGACATCGTCTAGTAGCTAAACCGACCCACCAATGCATGAAGGGATAAATAAGTGACTTCCCTCAATCCTATATCCTGGCCAAGAACCATAGTATCCTTCTTCTTTTTTACTTTCCATGCATTTAAACCACAGGGAATCTTTGTCTCCCCCACTTCCCTATGTAAACCAGTTGAAGGAGGATCACCCACTGATCTGAAAATGAAGAAGACTTGCATATTTTAAATTATTTGTAAGTGTTAATTATGTGTGCTTGGGAAAAAGGATCAATTTGAAAACACATAATTAGAGAGTTTTCACACTTAATATGCACATAATAACCAACAATTAACAACCATTAGTAAACACATAACACAACAAATGATAAAGGAGTTCACCCCTCTCTTGGGCTACATCTCCTGGTCCATATTCCAATGGATCTTTTATATTATTTTCTCAAAGTGTTAAAAACAATTCTTTATAGTGATCAAAATGCCAAATAGATGGCTCCAATGACTCCAGAACATTCAAAAACCCCTAGCTGGGCTCTTTTTGCACCTGGTTTGGTCAAAAAATGAAGAAGATATCCTCCTGGAAAGTGTCCCCTTCAAGCTTGATGTCTATCGTTCTCCAATTCACACCTTTGTGTGACTAACTCGTCTCTTGCAGCATTATTGGGCCAAAAACCCAACACCATGTGCATCCCACAATTCATGGAAAATTTTCAAACTGTTAGTGCGATTATCGCCCCTTAGAGCGGAGGTGTCGGTCGCATGGGGGGCCATATGATCACGTCCCAATGCATATCTCAGTCCCGTTGTGGAAAAGTCAAGTTGTGTTGACACTTGGCTGGCGCATGGAAAACTGACCATTGGTTTTTTGTATGTGTTAAAACCCCGCGCCATTGGTTAAACACCATGGATCAACCCCACGCCAATGGTCATATATTGAGGTTGTATGGTAATAGAACTGGGGATAAGAAATGGTCATGTGGTGTATAAACTGGGGGTTGGGGCTATGCCTCAACCCTTTCCTCCTCCAACCCAACCTTTAATTCAATTCAAATAATTAAAACAAAGAATAGGGGTAACAAACACCCGTAGTCGCGCCGGTAGCCTGACCTATGTTAGAGCTATGCCACTTGCCCACTAGGTTGGAGGTTTGACCCCCGCAGACTATACAACCTTTTACAAACTAGAGGGGTGCCACATGGAAACCCATGACTGGGCCACAAGGCACCATATTACTTGCCACCCGGATGCAATGTGTCAAGAAACCATTCATCCACGTATCGGCCACATAGCCTGTCCAACTAGACTGCCAAATTAGCACCCCTGTACAATGGCCAGTCCACGTCACCTACCATGTGTGGGACTGTACCCTGCCATGTCAGCATTGTATGAAATGTACAATCATCAAAATTTTTCCTATTTGGAAAAATGAACAGAACACGATATCTCACTCATACTACGTTTGTTTGAACCTGTTCAAGTTGCATTGGGATCATGAAGACGAGGCCTATGACGTGTCCATTTTGAATAAATTCCTAGCACTTTGATTTTTGAGCATATTTTGATCCTCTGGATCACTCCTCCCCATTGGAAAGCTTTTGGTCCTCCAAAAGACTACTTTTAGTCTATCTGAATATGAGGGTACAGTTCCCTCACCTTTCCAACCTCAATCCACTTAGCCTTGCTTGGATTTATTCCTTTAAGACCAACTCGAAGGTATTCCACGTTCCCTTGTTTTGAAGTTCTCATCCTCTTGTCAAGGATTGTGTCTTCATGCAGTTCTGAAAGATATTTTGGCGAGAAATCATCTATAGAAGGAATCTGAACATGTTCTCCTTGATCATCAATCAAAGGAGGCTCATACAATCTCAAATTCTCAACATTGACAATTGCATAGATTTGCATATAAGGAGGTAAATCCAAACGGAAGGCATTGTTACCAATCTTTTCAAGAATCTTGAAAGGTCCATATCTAATTGGTTATAGTTTTTTACCTTCTCCTTTAAGCTTCTCTTTGCTAATGTAAAGGAAAACTTCATTTCCAACTTGGAAACTGTGATCAACACGATGCTTGTCATGTCTTGTATTGAACTTGGCTTGGCTCTTTTCAAACTGTTCTTGTACTGTTTGATGCACCAACTAAATTTGTTCATTGAAATTATTTTCCCTATCAATGTCATAATGACCATCAATAACAATGTCTTTCCCAAAGATAAAATCTAAAGGATATTTGGACAAATAACCAAAACATGCTTTAAATGGAGATGTTTGAGTTGAAGAGTGCTTAGCCTGGTTGTAAGCATGTTGAATGTAGTGTAGGTGCTCATCCCAAAGCTTAGGATGCTTGCTGCAATAACCATGAAGAATATGCATTATTGTCCTATTAACCACTTATGTTTGACCATCAATTTTTGGATGAAAAGCTATTGTCTTTTTCATCTTGGTGTCCATAAGTGCCCATAAACTTGACCAAAAGTTCCCAATCACTACTACATATGGGCGGATTATTCCACAAAAGTTTTCCACTAGTTTCATCTTCTTTTCTAAACAGGGTGGGATTTTCGTCGATATTGCCACGAAAGTTCGTCGCAATATCCACAAAAATCTTATTTTAATCTAGTGTGGATTTTCATGGCAATATCGACGAACTTTTGTGGCAATATCGATGAAAATTTTGCCTATCTCATTGGTCGGTGTTAATGGCTAGTTGACTATTTGATCTATATATATGTGACTTTAAGAGACTTTGAGACACAATTGCCATAGTTGCGACACTGTTCTTGGCTTTTGTTTGAGTTGTTTAATTTTTCCGTCACCCACCGGTTGAACAAATCCAATTCTCGATCTACATAGCTCGGATTTTGAACTTGCAAGGTTAGTATGTTATTTTTTATTGATGTACTCATTTAACTTGTAAATTTTGTTCAAATGTCCAAATTTCATGTAGCTTGTTTTTTCCTTGATAATATATTATAATATGTGTAGTACCATATTTCATGTCTTTGGTTTTTGGATCTAGTTAGTATATTCTAT
>JZKD02S2032226.1:298017-325586 GCA_000966675.3 Picea glauca
ATATAAATATTACATAATAATAATAATAATAATAATAATAATAATAATATTAACAACAACAATAATAATTAATGGTTAATCAATGAAATGGAAAGATACATACATTTTCACCTCGTGGCCAGTCAATGCTTATATGTATACCGCCATGAGGGTCATTGTAATCATCTCATATATCATATATTATTCATACTTATTCAAATATATTCATTATCCTTAATGGATTATTGCGTACTATCGTATTTATATTGGGTATTTTCTCTATGAACAATTTTTTTTCATCACAAAGACCATAAGGAAATTGTGCTACAAATTTATATGGTTAGAAGACCAAAAAAAGAAAGGAGTTGTTTTGGTTTCATGGAAAAAAATCATTGTTCCAAAGGGTAATGGAGGATGGGGTCTCAAAAATCCATTTCTCTTCTCCAAAGCTCTAGTTGCAAAAAACATTTGGAGGCTTTTACATGGAAAATGAGTGTGGATCCAAGTAATCAGTGAAAAATATATCACCCCAACTAGAATATTCGGTCAAAATCCCAGATAAACCATTACATAATGCCTCAAACATTTGGAAAGTTGTGAACTCATCTTTTCAACTAGTATGAAATTGGCTAATCTGGAAGGTAGGAAAGGGTGAGAAAATTCAAATAGGACTTGATCATTGGATAGGAGATATGCATATATTATCTCTTCGGTTGATTTAGGATCTTAGAAGTAAATGTTTTTACTCTCTTAAAAAAATTGTGAATTGGGAGAGGTATATAGATTGACAACAACATTGGCTCAACAAAGAGGAGACAAGATTGAAAGAAAAATTTGCTAAAGAATGGAAAGGTTATACAGATGTTTTAAAAAACAACAATGCTAAAATTTGAGAAGATGATGATAATTTATTTGGTCTCTCAATCATTTGGGAACATATGTGACTAAGATAGGATATATACCACTCACTAAGGAAGGTTTGGAGGGACAATAGGTTTTTTGGTGGACAATTATTTGGAAAATAAAGTGTCCCTCCAAAATTAAAATTTTCATGTGTCTAATTTTAATCAATAAGGATCCTACTGGGAGGTACGTTAGAAAAATAACTTTCATTGTCCAAGATGGTGTCACTTATGTAAACAAGAAAATGAAACCATAAAACATCTAATTATGTTATGTTCCTTTATCAACAAGTTTGGAAAGAAGTGGAAGGCATAATAGGGATGAAAAATGGATGGGAAGGAGGAGATATTGAAGTAGCCTTTAAATATTTGTACTCTTGAAATTTTGCAAGTAATATCAAATCCCTTACCCTCAACCTATCTTGGGGAGTTTTTCTTGGTAGGAATATGAGGTTATTTGAAGGAAAGGAGACCCTCCCTCTCAAATGCATGGTTTATTCTTTCAACATCTTAAATGCTTACTCATAAGTGGATGAAAAAAATTCCAAACATGACCTCAAAGAATAAGTATTGATAAGGGGTGGAAAGAGAGGGTGGGGTTCTTATAAACCCAGAAGGGAAGCTACAATGTTACCATGTGTGGAGCTTATGAATACTTTCCAACAAACTTGTCAAGGCTTATGCCATTCTGCAAGGTTTAATTTTTGTTGCTTCTCTTAATATTCAGAATATGACTGTGGTGGGGGACTAAAAAAAATTCATTAGACATATGATTCTAAACAAAATCCCCATGGATTCCAGGTTATCACTAGTTCTTATCAAGATTCGATAATCCTTATCACACATTCCAGATGTGGCATGTTTTTGTGTGCTCCAAGAAAATAGTCATATTGTGGATCATTACACAAATAAGGCTTTGCATGGAAATGGGGGAAACATTGTTCAACAATAAAGAATATATCCAACCAATCCCATGAATTCATTTGTCTCCTCACAAAAGGTCAAATTGAAGGGGAGGGATTAGGAAACAAACATTGAAACCCAACTAGGAATTGTTATTGGAATATTGGTTTAGTAAAAACGACATATCAAAAAATTGGAGGAAGAATGGGAAGCTCTACACATCATTATTTGTAAATTATCTCAAGGGAAACATGGTTGTTCCTCTATGATGAAGCAAGTCTTGGTTGATATTCAGGCTAAGGATGTTTTAGGGCATGAACTTGTAGACTTGAATGTGCAAGGGAAGGAAAATAACAAAGAAGGAGTAGATGAAGATGAAAGTAATCTCGTATTTAGATAGTTTTCAATGTACTGTAGAACAATGTGTCCTTTAGGGATTTTTTGTAGAATTTATACAATCAAGTTTTTTCTTGAAATTTTGTATGTAAAGGTGCTTGAACTACCTACTTTTTGGAAAGATTCAATCTCTATTTTTTATAAATGGATATAGGAAACCATACTTCCTTATGTAACTTTGTTGTGAATGGTTGTTGCAACATTTTACTTAGTATAAACATAAATATCTACCATTTATCATTAAAAAAGAAAAGAAAAAATAGAAGAGGTAATAAATAAGAATATCCCTTAGACATACTTTGATAGATCTTTGCAACGAAATCCTCCCAAAGGAGGTGTAGGGGGAATCTTACATCTCTCCTTCACACATTGTATATACTTCAAAATGGGTATTATGAATGAATCTAACAACCTTTGTGAATTGATGACACTCAAATTAACTCTTCAGTTGACCCAAGAACATGGGTTCCAAAAACTACAAATTTGTTGTAACTTTCTCTTAGTCATCAAATGGATTAAAAAAGAAACTCAAATAAAAAACTTCACCTAAGTGCCCCCTTATTATTATATATAAATGTCATTGATAGTCTTCTCACATATGTCTGTCTCTACAGAGACATGAACAACATAACATATGACCTTTCTAATGTTGAATTAGATTTGAATAAAGATACCTCGATGGTCACTCTAGACATGCACCTTTCACTTTATAGAGATTACATGTACACCTTGGATATAAAGAGACATTGTTAATTCTCATGACTAAAAACTGATCACAACTTTACTAGAGACATGAACAACATAACATATGACCTTTCCAATGTTGAATTAGATTTGAATCAAGGTACCTCGATGGTCACTCTATAAATATTAGACATGCACCTTTCACTTTATAGAGATTACATGTACACCTTGGATATAAAGAGACATTGTTAATTCTCATGACTAAAGACTGATCACAACTTTACTTTTTAATGATGTAACTATTTTTGTAACTTTTTGAGAAAAGAAATGAAATGCTAATATATGTAACTTAATTATTTTTGTAACTTTTGAGAAAAGAAATGAAATGCTAATATATATAACTTTTTATAAAATTTTAGAGAGGAAAAACATCTATAATATAAAGAAAAACAAATAAAAAAAAATAACTTTCAAAAACTCTTAAACATCTATAACTATAAAATTTTGATATATATATAAAAGTATGAGAACTACTAGAACATAAAAAATTATATATCTTTCACTAAAAACAATAATGCATTCAAATACCCACCCCACATATATATAATCATGAAAATTACTTAGAAAAAAAAAAAAAAAATTCGCTCATAACAATAATGCATTCAAATAGTCATCATATGACCTAAAATTATNAATAATGCATTCAAATACCCACCCCACATATATATAATCATGAAAATTACTTAGAAAAAAAAAAAAAAATTCGCTCATAACAATAATGCATTCAAATAGTCATCATATGACCTAAAATTATAAATTATGACAACTAATAAAAACATGTATAATTATTGCATTCGGAAAGAGTCACCTTAATGAGTTTAAATATCTCCCAGCCATGGATAAAAATAAATCGAAGTTGTTATTGCCTCTCAAGAGACTTTTAGAAAATATTGAGAATTTTAGAAAATTTTGAGACTTTTAGAAATTTTTAGAAGGGCATAAATTTATTTTCCATAAAAATGAAAATTAAAATAAAAAATTACTTATTAAATTTGAAATGAAAATTATTTAAAATTTTTTCAATTAAAAGATAAAAAAAAATATTCATAAACATATATTCTATTTTTTATTGCTTTTATTGTTTTTTTTTATTTGGATTTTTCCATATACATTAAAAATAATTAAAAAAGAATATTTACATTTTTTCCTTTTTTATATTAATTTAAAATAAAAATAATTATTTTTTACATTAAAATCTTTATTTTCATGAAACTCATGTATGTATATATCTCCTATTTGTTAAAGCTATTTTAATAATGAAGATTGAAGACAAAACTTTGATTGTGGTGAATTATATTGCTTCTCATAGAAGAGGAACAATTCTATATGCTCCGTTTCCTCAGATATATGATTGGTATTTACCCATATTATGTACATACGACATGTGTCTTCTTCTACACACATCTTCTTTTACATGATACCCATATTCTGCAAATTTGCTTCTACACTGTACCTATTTGTGGCAGATATGTTGGGTGTCTTCTTCAGGGTACCCATCGTCTTCTTGTTCATGCTAAGATATTACTTATCTTACCATATCAATAATTTATTTTAATGTATTACGTAATCTACGTTTTAGCTTGTGCGTGACGCATCTTAACAGTAAAACTTCTTGTTCACGGTAAGATATTACTTATCTTACTAAAGTAATAATTTATTTTAATGTTTTATTTTGTGTGTGACACATTTTAATAGTAAGATATTGATGATTAATGTTTACTGTGACTAAATTGGTGGTTTATCGCACCATAAGAGGATAAATAATTACTTGTAATTCTTTAGGATTTTGTTTCTGCACTTGAAAATAATTAAGAGACGCTTTCCAAGATCATCATAGTTTTGTTCAGTTGAAAGGTTATGAAGGTTGGTAGTGTGACAAATATTTTGAAAATGAGATCTAATCTCGGTATAGGCTGGAAAATCTAAGAGAAAATTATTTTCATCTTCAACCTTCTTAGTGTCACAAAGGTGACATACTCTTTCATCCCATGGAGTTTTAGGAATGGACCAACCCCCAATTTCACTATGGAGTTTGTGGGAATTTGTTCTTATCTTAGTAATTCTTATTTTTTTCTTTACATTTGTCAAAACCGAAAGATAATATTGATCTTCTATATTATGGTTGATTACATCTTTATAATACATTGATTTTCTTTTTTCCTCCAACTCTTTATCACACCACATTTTCTCCTTAAATTTTGATTTGATGATACTTTTAATAGTATCCTTATTCTGCAAAATTGTGTCTTCCATGATTCCCCAATAGCTTATCCAAGACTAGGCATCTTTATGCCATCCTTGCTTGAGTCGATGGTGGATACGATTGGATTTTGAAGCAATTTTAAGAAGCCTCTTGTCTTCCATGTTTTTTAACTTGTTTTTATACTTTAGGTATCTAGTCATAACCATGCTCTCAATGGGGGAAAGGATTTTCTCTAAGAGGAGGATCAAATAGAGCATATTTCCTTTAATTTTGAGATTATAGGTTATAAAATTCTTTTGTATTTTCTCTATATTTCTCCAAGATTCATGATAGATACTATATCCCTAGACTTCACAACCATATAAAATAACATGCATAACAAGAGTTTCAAATAAGAGTTTTTTCTTATCCCATATCCAAAGATTGACTTATTTACAATTGCTTTCAAGCCCATAATAAGCTTTCCATCCCCCAATAATCTTTTTCTCAATGCTATAATTCCAATTGATCTTGTGGTGAATATCGATTCCAATATATTTGTATGAAGTCACTTCCTCCAATTTTTTGTTGTCATATATGAAGGTATCATAAGTGATATTATTGGATTTAATGATCATGAACTTAGTATTGTCAGTATTAAAAGTCATACCCATATTGGAGCAAAAATCCTTGACAATTCTTAGTTGGTTTTCAATATCATGGGGAATCCCTTCCATAAGAACAATATCATCGACGTAAAGAAGGATATTGATGACTATATTAGTGAGAGTAGGGTCGACACAACCTACTTCTTCCAATAAATCTTCTAACTTGTCAATGTATATGCCAAAAAGGGTAGGGGACAAGGGACAACCTTGCTTGACTCCAATATTGTAGTTAATATGTTTCGACCAACCCTCATTGTTATTAAAATTGGAAATAAATTTCTAATACGACCTTATTGTAGAAACCCTCAACTCAAAAGGAAATTTTATCTCTTCCAAACTATTCCAAAGGTTTTTTCTAGGAACAATGTCAAAAGATTTTCTAAAGTCAACAAAACAACAAAATAACTCCTCTACAATGATCCTAAAGGTAACAAGATAATCCACAGTTGAATGATATCTCCTAAACCTGACCTAACCTTTAGCTCTTTAATGTGACTTTCTAGCCAAAGGATAATCTTCTTTTCCAAAATAATTCCATAAAGATTGGGTAAAATCGGGTTAATCATAATGGTCCTATAATTAGAGGGAATGTTTCTATCCCCATTTTTAAAAAGATGAACAATGATGATTTGCATCCAAGGTTTAGGGAAGCCCTGCTTGACTGCTAAATTGAAGAGCTTGTGTATGTGAGGGATGAGGATAGGCTCTCCAATTTTAAAAATTTCATCTTGGTATCCTTCAATGTCCTTATCTTTCCCATTTGCAAGTTTCTTAACCTCAAACTCTATGTCATCCAAAGAAAAAACGTCATCCTCTATATGGAAAATAGGAATGGTGTCCATGACATTATGGAACTCGTAAAGAATTTTAAGGTAGTAATTCCAGTCCTTTAAGGGAATCATATTATTTTCTTTAGTTTTACATATTAGAATTTGTCTCCATAACTTCTTAGGATCCATTTTAGATAGTTGTGAAAATTGCTCTTTCATTTTATTGATATAGTAATTTTTTTCCTTTTAATTAGGGACTTGTATGTGACAAGCCAAGATGCCAAAAAATATAACTCGCACTTGATGATCTTGCATTAGTATGATAGGTGAATATATACATGATTAAATGACTCTTGGTATTCCACAACGAGTGAATGTTCCTATCACTTATGACTCTCCATATTTACATTACAATTACAAGTAATGCAACCTCAAAGGATTATGCGTCCAAAATTCCCCCCTTTAATCTGAAGGGGTGTGTGTGAGTCCAAGCATCATTTTGAACTTCTCAAAATTTTCTCTTCCAAGCACTTTGGTGAATATGTCTGCAATTTTCTCATCTGTGGAACAATGTTTTAAGTGAATTGTTGTTGGCACAGGGGTAGACTCAGGGTTCAATGCTTCAACAACACACCAACAAAACCCTAACTACCGGCCCTTTCGAAAATACCTGCGAAGCAAATGAAGTATCACCCGAGGTAGAGGCAGGGGTGGTTGGAGGACTCAAGTGTCTTCAACCTAGCTGGGACACAGATCTATGATTACAACACTCTAACATAGCACTTAACAGTTATCGTTCATTATTTAATCCTTGTTCACAGTGCAGATAAACCCTAATTACAGAGAAATGCAGTATTCAACAAGACCTAACACTTTCAAGCACTTAGCATATGGAGATAAGTCGGATCTAACATTCATTCACATGGCTAAGCACTAAGATATCATATCAGATGTATCTAAACATTCATGAAGGTAAGCAAAAAGGCATAAATCATATGAACAATATAACAACCATAATGCACAAAGCAACCATAACACATAATATACGTGGTTCACCCCCAGCTTGGGGCTATGTCCACCAAATCTTATTCTCTTTATTGTCTTATGTCAATCATCTACATGCACAGAGCCACAAAATCCTACTCCGCATAGGACATGAGATCTCTGTGCACGTCACCAAATCCCCCTTCCCTGAGTAGATCTAGGTACAGAGCCTTCTTACAATCACTTGCACTTAGATCTACAAGTTGTCAACACACAATATGCACAAAGATGTAACATCCCGCTCTTGTGCACTGAGAAAACTTATTCTTTGAGGACACTTGCTCGCAAGTGATCCATATCATTATACTATTAAACATTTGATTTTGATTATGAGGCATTATGGGTTGATGACATGTTGTTTTGCTGCATTGACATAGACAGGTGTTATTGACTCAGTTTTACTGAGTGTGCAGGATTTTGGACTTCAGGGATGCAGAGGCATCGATGGAACCCCTTGGACTCCAGATCGAGTCAGGGAGTGAATTATTGGGGTTTGATTGTTTTATATGAGATATTAGTGCATCTGATTAGATGATATGATTATGGATATATTTCTGACATTATTTGTTGATGATGCAGGCTGACGGTAGCTTGCCGACCAGACTCACATGTGGAGTAGAGGGGTCACGCATGACTACCAGAGATGTTGAGGGAGAGGTGTGGACAACAACCTTGCCACAACCTACTAGCACTCCCGCTGTGGCTCGAAATGTAGGTTAACGATTACCTAGTTCGAGGAGACCCACGATGCCATGAGGGCCAACTATGACAGTCGCTCACAATGATTCTAAGGGGCACACAATAAGGCAGGGGCCTTATTCCTTAGAGGCCCTTAGTCTCCCACAAGATCACCTGGCGGAGTATTGACTCCAGGGGTTTTTGATGTCTACCAAGTCAGTCAAGAGGCGAGTGGAACCCTTGGAGCATGTGGTGCATCTTGAAGGGAACGTCGCGCAAGAAAAATGGAAAAATATGAGTGGCACCCTTGGAGCACGTAGTGCATCCTGAAGGGCACATCGCGCAAAAGAAACATAAAGAGGCGAGTGGCACCCTTGGAGCACCTAGTGCGTACTGAAGGGCATGTCGCGTTGTTATTTAATAATGGGATAAACCTAGATGGATTTAGAACGAATAATGTGTTAAGGAAGATTAAAACTTTTCCCCTAATAAAATGTCGCCCAGTCTAGGAAAATAAAGTCTAGGTCTAAATTATACTCGTGATAAATTTTTATCTATTTATAATAATAATAATAATAATAATAATAATAATAATAATGATAATGATAATGATAATGATAATCTTCTTTAATCTTGTGACAAGAAGGGGGTAAGCAATTAAATTGATTTATAAAAAATCTTTTGGGATAAAATTTAAAAAGGGGAAATAATTGTTTTACTATATAAATGCTAATTAAAAATTTATTCATTAAAAAGAAAAAGGGAAAATGGTAAGTTTCTGCACATGCCTTTTTGAGTTTTAAATGAAAAGGGAAAGAGGGAAATCTAAAATAATTATGAAACCAGGAAAAAGTGGGAAACATGAAAAGAAAAGGGAAACAAGAGGAAAAAGAAGAGAGCCTAACTTAGTAAGGTATCTAGCATTAAAGAACCTTCTAAATTGAACTCAACTAGTAAATTAATAAGGGGGGAAAGTCATTAAAACTTGTAAGGGGATATGGGGACACCTTCTCACGTTGTTCTTTGTGACGTTGTTCTTTGTGTAGTGAATTATTATTCTTTAATTGCTTGCACAATGTTTTGTTTTATTCGTGTTATTGCAATTTCTTTACAAAAAGGGAAAAAAAAATGTGCAGTGATATATATCAACCAGTGTCCCCTCTATCCAACGATTCTCTTGCATTGTGATAGGTTATGGATTGTGTAAATTCTAAGCCAATGATTGCATGTTGTTGATTGAGTGTTACCCTCTGTTGGTCCGCCTTTACCTTTACCCTTGACCACGAATTGCGATTTGACAGCGAGGAATGCCATTTGGTTGTGACCGCAATGTCTCCTCCAGCGTTCCCCTTCCTTTCAACGATCCTCCTTTCCTGGGATATATTATGTGAAACCTTAACCCTGCGAGTTTCCCCTTTCCCTTAACCACGACTGGTTGGAGAAACCCAAGAATTTGGTGCCTGGGTGTACGAGTGTCCGAGCGTTACGTTGATTACCATAATGGTTTTATTATCTTGACAACCGTCATAACTCTTGATTGACTGCGTCTTCTTAGATAGCTTACTTGACAACTTTTTTACCTGCATCTTGTTATTTGGTAACCCTGCCTGTGATTTCGTTAATGAGACCGAACTGTAGTTGTCGGGTAATTACTTATCTAATGGACAACTGGTGTATTTAACGAGACCAACAGGTAATTGTTAACGTAAACAAAAGGGAAACCCAATGACCTTCATTTAGAAAACGTTCTAATTATTTGGACGAAGATAGGGTTTAGATGGCAATTGCTTTAGCATGTATTGTTAAAGATTTATAGTTTAACGGGAAGCTGAATTCGTTTGTTTTACTTACTAACATGAGCAAGTGAAACACCGTTACATTGATGATTAATTGGATATACTAATCCAGCGCATTGATCTCATTATTGTTGGGTGCAGTTTTTAATTTTATTGGTAGCATAACATTATTACGAATTTTAAGATAAGCTGCGAGAGAGATCTACATTATCTAAGGTGTGGTAGAGACTAGTATATTTGGGATGAGATAATACATAATTACCTTGTCTAAAGTAACCCTTGAGTGATTAGAGCTTGAGGATTTTAAGGGGGATTTTTATTCAAGGAAATAATAACTTTTTGACATACAAGATTGTTGATTTTATCAAATCATTGGGATATCATTTTAGACAGGATGGCAGAAAATATAGCTCCACACTTGATGATCTTGCATTAGTACGATACATGAATAGATACGTGAATATATACATGATTAAATGACTCTTGGTATTCTCCAACGGGTGATTGTTCCTATCACTTGTACGACTTTATATTTAAATTACAGTTACAAGTAATGCAACCTTAAAGGATTACTTGTCCAGTAGTACGTATTGATCTTATTACTTGTACGAATCTTCATATTTAAATTACAGTTACAAGTAATGCAACCTTAAAGGATTACTTGTTCAATAGTACGTATTGATCTTATCACTTGTACGAATCTTCATATTTAAATTACAGTTACAAGTAATGCAACCTCAAAGGATTACTTGTCCAATAGTACGTATTGATCTTATCAAGTTTTAAGGACTCATTAGAAGGATGTCTAGTAGATTTCCTAGCAATTTTACATTCTTTATCATACCAGGGGTTGGTTGTTCTATTATTCTTTTACAGGGCACCTCGAAAGAGAACTTGTTAATAGAAGTGGAAAGGGTAGTTGTAAAATTATGATAGAGGTCTTCAATATTGTCCTTATAAGTTAGGAGATGTAATTCACTATTTAAATCTTTTAAGAAAATGTCAACTTAGCTTTTGTCAAAGCTCATTTTCCTTTGATTATTAGAATTGTGTTCAATGACGCTCCCGCGCGTGACAAAGTTTAGAGTTAGGGTTAAAGGTCTATGATCATAGTTGGGTTCATGTTCATTTAAAAAGTCAACAATTACCATTTCGTTGGAAAAGGGGATATTGAATGTCACATAATCTATGAAACTACTACCTATCCCATGAATACAAGTCACCTAGTTGGAGTTTAGCCACTTCATTACTCTATTACAAATTATTAGGTCTTGAGAGTTGCAGAGCTTGACCAACTCAGTATCAAAGAAATTATCAGTTAGGTTTTCAGAGCTTCTTTTGTAACTATTAGATAAAACAAGGTCCTCATCTAGCCATAAGGATTATGGTTGGAATCAGCTTCTTTTGTAACTATTAGATAAAACAAGGTCTTCATCTAGCCATAAGGATTATGGTTGGAATCATTGCTTAAAGGAGTAAATTGGTTAGATGTAGTCCTAGCATTAAAGTCTCCTAGCAGGAGGATATTACCTTCATTTTTCAAACTATAAATACCTTTTAAATTATTATAGGGACAATTGCTATCTAGATTGTTTTTTTTATAAAAAGTAGAATTAATAGGTGCAAAATAGAAAATTGCTATATACATCTTCTTAGTATTGGTGTCTGAAATTTCTATCCAAATGTAATGATTAAGAGGATCGATCCGTGAGATTTTTTGTATGACCTCTTAGGAGTAATAATTTATTTTAATGTAAATCTGCTTCTATAATAGATTACAAAAATACAAGGAGAAGGTTTAAAGTATAAACTCTTATTGATCAATCCTAACATGAGCCCAACATGATTAAACTTAGCTTGGTCATTATGAGCCCAACATGATTAAACTTAGCTTGGTCATTAGATTCAACACCATTCAAATTGTATTTTTATATATAACATGAAGCCAATGCTTTTCCATGAACCAGAGAGCTCATGCTTTAATGCATCTCTTTATAGTTGTCATGTTTTCTGGATTATAACATTTTGCATGTTATGGTAACTAGTTGATATAATACATAATCATTTATTTTTGTAAAAAATGAGCTTTGTTAAATCTAGTTAGTTTGATAAAAGTTGGTAGAAAGTGGTGAATTTTTTTAGTACACTATTTTATATTGTTATTTTTTTATGTTAAAATTTATAAAATGCAGAGGAAAATACTTGATTTGGTCTTCTTTTTTCTCTTTTTCTTTAAGTTTGAATTGTCTTTCTTCTTTTTCTCTTTTTCTTTAAGCTTGAATTGTCCTTTTACACTTAAACAGCTAAAAGGAAAATATTATCCTCTTTTTTCTCTCTTTCCTTAAGTTTGGATTATTTTTCTTATAGAATGCACTTAAAGGCTAAGAAGAAAATACCATCCTCTTTCTTATTCTCTTTTTAAAAAAGTTTGCATTGTCTTTCTTATCTATATATGGGTATATCCTACATGATAACATATCAAACTTATGTTTTCAGTACTATTAACCAGAAATGACAACTTCAATTGAATTATTAGGTTTTTTTTATGTTTATAAATTATTTTATTTTAATAATAATTATTAATATGAACATGCATAATTTTTTATTTTATATAAAAGAAAATTAATTTTAACTTATTAATGTGTAAGAGGTTAAAATGAAGTTAACCATTTAATTTGAATATAACCCACTCCTTCAAATTTGAGATCCTGCTAGCATTTTTGCATCAAATAATTTCCGTGTAAGTTGTTCGTATTTGAAAGGTCAATAATACCCACAATTCCCATTGATTCAGACGAATCACTCGATTCATATCAAGAACTCAGGATGTCTTTCTTTATAAAAAAAATTATTTATTATCAAAATAATTATGAATATGCCTTTAAAAAGCAACATTTTATAGCATAAAAGCTGTCCATTAATAATCAGAATGAGAAACTGAAAACCTAATAGCTTTTCCATTAAAAATAAGACAGGGAAAGTGGGAACCGCCGTGTCCAACCCAATTTGTTAGGAAACCAAAACATATAAAAAATACTAAAACTATGTTTTTATACAGCAGAAAAGCTCTTCCATTAATAATAAAAACTGTGTTTTTTCATATCCGAATTGTCTGCAAATGCGTTCGGATTAACGATCTCGGCTGCTAACATTATTCTTTCAAAAAAAAATTGCTTCATCATCCTTTATTTTTGTTTTGACCACTTCTCGCACGACATTGTCCACCAGTTGCCCCTCGTCACTATCAAAAAAACATGCACAATGAAATCACTAGAAACGGCTACATAAATAAAGTGTGATATACCACTCATTCCAACAAATTAAGAGAGTTGGAGTTGGATGTCTTACCCGTCATATGTCTCCAGCTCAAAACCGTCTCTCCCTGTAACTTCCATCAGAACTCCTTGCCATATTTCAATAGTGTGGGAGTCGTATCGCGGCTTCTCTCGATGAGTTTCAGGGTCAAATGTTTTTTCCTCTTTGAGTATGAGCAGGGCTTCAGCATACACTCCGTTCATGCCGTCCACGTGATTCCACCAAATGTCTTTAGGTTTCACATCATAAAAGACTGGAATAATGACTGACTCGGACTCCACCATAAGTACAAGCTCATCCATACACCATTCTGATTCGGCATAGCGTTTAGAGAAAATGGCGATATGGACAGAGGCATGTCTAATAGCGTTTTCCACCTCGGAATTTACCGTGTATCCTTTCTGCGCCTCTTCCTTGTCGAAAAAGACTCGCAATCCGTAATCAGAAAGACGATAGTAGAGGTGGCTGGCCAGAGTATTCTTAACATCCGTACCACGATGGTTTATAAACACATCGTAGCGGATAGGTGTTTTGGGTTCCTCAATACTCCACCCACGTTTAATACTCAACACACGTTTAACGACATTATGGACCAACTGTCCCTCGTCGCTGAAATTTTTTCACAATAAAATTGTTCTTAAGAAAAATTTACATAAACAGACTGTCATATGCCTGCAAATCCCAAAAGAAATCAGAATCTAAGATTTAGGGAGAGTTGAAGGTCTTACCCATTGTAGGCCGCCAGCTCGAAACCGCATATTCTTGAAGCGTCAAAAAGTGCCATACTCCATTCTGCAATTGTATTGGAGTCATGTCGTGGCCTCTGTTGACAAGTTTGAGGGTCAAATGTTTTCTCTTCTTCCAGCATGCGCAGATCTTTACTATACAGTCCTCCATTTTTGACTGGTGTCCACCGGAACATACGCAGGACTGGAGCATACGTTACATGAAACTGAAAGATCCGAAGGGTTGACATCGTAGAACACCGGAATAATGGGTTTCCCCGATTTCAACATGATCCGGAGATGATCGAGACAGTAACTTGACTTGGCATAATTCTTAGAGAAAATTGCTATATGGACAGATGCCGTTTCAATATTGCCGATTCGCAGTCCATGGGAAATTAAGCTACGGGCGAGATGGCTAGCGAAGGTCTTTCCTACATCAGGCCGGTTATAATTTACGAATACGTTATACTTATTGTGGTTACTATAGGAGGCCGATGCGGGTGCGGGTGCGGGTGCGGAGGTCGATGCGAAAGTAGCATAATAGCGGAGGAGGAGGATGCAGGTCGATGCGGATGCGGATGCGGATAGGGATAGATTGGTAGCATAATTAGCGTATGAGGAGGAAGCAGAAGGTATAGCAATGGCCGAGTACATTTGTCCCAAGGTACAGAGAAAAATGAAAACAGATTGAAGATGTATGGGAGAGATTGCGAATGCGCGCTGAACCTCCATATTTTCACCGTACTCTTCGTCTGGTTGATCTCGCAGGTATTTGCACTGACTACCAGCTGCTTCCCAGTTAGCACTAGGCCTTTACTACTATCTCTCGATAGGCTATATGCCTCGTTCATAATATTTCAGAAATCAACAAGCGGCCAGGCTGAGCTATCGCAGGGGTCGACGTGGCTCCTCACCGACATCATGCGGAGAGGAGCCACCAGGATTTTGTCAAACTCAGGAAAAAAGCAAAGCACATCCACCGCGCTAGAGGTTGTCTGGAATCAAAACACTCCCCAACAAAAGCAAAGCACATCCACCGTGCTAGAGGTTTTCTTGAATCAAAACACTCAGATTTTGTCAAACTCAGAAAAAATGCAAAGCACATCCATCGCCCAACAATGGGATATGGAATATTTATGTGTATATATTAGAAACTTATTTTTAAATTACTGTACTGAGAGTAACTTCAAAAATTAACATCCATATTGGGAACATGGTTTATATTTTTTAATCACTGTATTGAAATTGGAAATTCATAAAAGTGAACATACTTTTTAATCACTGTATTGAGGGCAGCTTGGTGTAACGTATAACTTGAATAAATTAAAGCAAAGATAATTATAAATTCACAAAAGTTGATAATAGTTATAATTTTAAAAAATGATAATTATAAAATTTTACAACAAAATACATTAATATAAATTTATTTTAACATTAAATTTATTAAATATATAAAAATTATTTTATTTAATAATAAATAAATAGAAATCATGTAACTAGTATATTTTATAAATATACATTTTATTAATTTTTAATAAAGATAAATTGATTTTATATTTTTAATAAATAAATTAAGAGAATATAATTAATATTCTTTATAAGGTTCGAAACCTGCGGGGACAAAAAATCCAACCATGTTAAGGGTTGGTGTGGCTCAGGCCGGGTGCGATCCCCGGGTAGCCACAGGTCTCGCACAAATTAACAAACAAAAAAAATATTCTTTATAAGTATACATCTTATTCCTCAATTAAAAAAAAATTGATTTTACAATAAAATGGGATTTTTTTTTATTAATTTTGTTACAAGCTTCGCTATAAGGAATACTTACAATCTTATCCTTTCTTGTGAATAACGAATACTTACAATCTCGTTCTTTCTTGTGAATAAAGAGCGACGACAGGGTGCTCTCGTAGGGTCGTTGGACGTGTGAGGAAAAAAATGAAGTACAAATGATACAATATCGTTTGGGTTTGAATGCTATTTTATTTTTGTCATTGACATTCACAATCACAAGATCTATAATGGTGGGAATAACTTTTGCTTTAAATGATTTAGATTTCAATATAATTTTGAAATTTAAGGATAAGTAATTAGATTTCAATATAATTTTGAAATTTAAGGATAAGTAAAGGGAATCAATTTTTTTTTTATGAAGAAACTTAATAATGTAAGATTTTTGACAAAGTAATTTTGATCAATAAACTAATTTTAATAAGTATGAGAACTTTAATTATGAAGAAATATAGAAACTTTAATTATTAAAAAAAATCTAAATTTTGATGTAGAATTAATTTTGATCAAAACAAGAAAATCAACTTAGTGTTAAATTAAGTAATTATGCATGAACTCTGATCAATCCTCTTACTCTAACATATGAATTACATGAACTCTAACCTATGCTCACACTCTAACTAATGAAGGAAACTAATTTTGACCAATGCCCCTCTCACTAATGAAAGAATTTTGATGTAGAGAATGATAACAATGAAGAAACTTTTACCATTGTAGGAACTCTAACTAAAGAATAAACTTTGATCAAACTTTGACTAGAGAATTTTGAACAAAGCAATTGACCAATATTGGTAATAGCGCTGAGGAGGAACTTTAACCAATGTAATAACTTTGAGAAAGGAACTTTGAAGGAATTCAAAAGATTTGATCAAAGTTGGAACTTTGACCATTGAACTAATGAAGTAAAACCCTTTTATGGAGGAGGTGGGAAGGGATTTTGAACATAGTAGAAACTAGTTTTAATAAAGTTATGAACATTGACCATGAAACTTTAACCATACATGATTTTTGAGAAAGAAACTATATAACCAAAGCAAAACAATTAAGAATGTAGGAAATCAATGCTTTGAATGTAAATTTTTAAAAATTCATATGATATAATAAATCCTACAAAGATACATAAACAATATTCTATTATCTTTTAATTTAAAGTTTTTCTTATTAACATAATGATTATTGGTTGTGAAATGATTATGTTTTCTTCTCTACTTTCCCCTCCCTCTATACAAAACAAAATAAAACTAAACTAAGTACTTCATCTTACTTTTTTCATAAATCTCTTTAAACAAAAAAACACTTTATCTCAATAAAAACAATCACAATAAAATGACTTATAAACAATCACAATAGAATGCAACTAATCAATAAAATGCAACTACTGACCCATATATGAATGAGGATGTAAAAGGATATTCTCTACTCATGTATAAGGTTATTCTCTACTCCCTAATAGTGGATTAGGGACAAATATATGCATGAGGATGTGTAAGGATATTCTCTGCTCCCTCTAAGTCTTGTAGTTTTTATAAGAGATTGTTAGTTGTATGCTTTTTATAAGAGAACGTAAACTTAACTAAGTGTGAATGTATAGATGTTCGGTTTTTAATGAGAGATTGTAAGTTGTATGGTTTTAATAAGATATTGTAAACTTAACTTAAGTGTGTTCGGTTGTAATAAAAAAAAATAAAAACTACTGGATAATACAAAGATTGAGAAAAAGTCTTACCTCTTAAACAACTGTAGATCAAACCTCTGGTTTCTGCAACAATGTCGGTAGGTGCAGATTTGTCGGTAGCATATGAGGAGGATGCGAAGGTCGCCGTTGCGGAAGACATAGCACGTGCCAGGTTATGCCCGAAAATGAAAAAGTAAGATCAAAGCTGCAAGAGAGATTAGTCATGCGCGCTTCGCCTTCCACCTTTTCCCCGAGTTGCTTCCCGGCCTTTGCTACTGACTGGCTGTAATGGGGCATCGGTGATATCGGGTCATTTGATCCAGAGATCTTTAAAGTGCGAAGCAAAGTCGAAGTAGAATTCTGCTCGCGGCCACGTCTCTTTAATCAATCGAGATGATTCCAAATTTGACACGACCTTTGCGGTTTGTATTCAATATATATCTGTGTCCCATTAAAGTTGTTCCTCGTGTGGAGCCCCCTGTATTTGACTTACCCAGCGTGGTCTCTTTTTTTTTTCAAGTAAGATGATTCCAATGGTTGATCGAGATAAGACCTTTGTTTGGGTTCATTGCATATACCTCCACCCAATCGCATTAGGCCAGACCTTTGCAGTTTACATTCAATATATAGCCGTGTCCCATTACGATTCTTCACTTGCTAGTGGAGGTCTCTTTTATCCAACTAAGATGATTCGGTGGAGATAAGACCTTTGTGGTTTGTATTCATTCCTTCTAGGGTTGAGCCTCCGGTGTCTGACTTACAGTGTGAGGTCTCTTTTATCGAACCAATATGATTCTTTGGTTAGTCGAGATAAGATCTTTGTGGTTTGTATTGATTGCATATAACCGTATCGAACCGAATGACACGGCCATTCTTTAGAGACACAACTACAAAGTAAGGAGATGCACCGCATATGACCAAGGAAAAGTGAAAAAAAAAGTATGAAGTTGGAGGCGCTAGATTCGAAGGAGTCATAGTGTAGGCCAGGGTTGAAATTTCAATTCATTTTTACCAGTCAAACAAATATTTTTTAGACTTTTTGGGTTTACATATTATCTTTCAAAAAACGTTATGTCTAAAAATGTGTTTTTCGACAATAAATTTTTAATAAGATGTTAACTCTTCAATATTGGATATTATGTTAAAGATTTTAGTTAGTGATCTCATTTTTTGAAAAGATGTACTTATTTTTAGAGATATATACTTATTTTTAGAGATATAGAGAGTATATGTTTCTGCCCTACTCTCATAATTATGAGTTGCTTCCTACACTACTATACAATTTTCACACCAAAGAGTCCATCAACTATTTGAAGATTAATGTTTACAATAATTTTTGGTCTTCCTAAATTATCTAACAAAACATGATTATACATAATTTATTTCCATTCCATTTAATAGAACTAGAAAGATGAATCATATAAAAAGCCAAATAAAAAAGAGCACACCAACAAACAAACAAAAAAAGAAAAAAACGATCATTAAAATACACTCCCAAATTTAAAATCCTACCTGTTTTTCCTTCCCTTGTCTTTGTTAGGGAGCGATATTCAAAGATGAATTACATAGCAAGGCTTCTCATATTAAAATAGATATAACATTAAAAAAAAAAACAGGCATCAAGTCCAATTTGACATATTTAAAATCTAGAATGAAAGAATTCTTAGTTGTTTTCAAGGTTCAATGAAAAAAAGGCCTTTAAAATGGATAAACGTGAAGAATTTTTAGGTATCCTCAAAATTTAAGGAAGAAAAGGTCTCCAATGTTTAAGAGTAGACATGGGGCTTTTATGCTACTAAGAATTTATAAGCTACATAAAGATATTATTTATTTGGGTTTTTATTTGGGTTTCAACCTAAAGAAGTTTCAACTATGATAGAGTTTTTCAATGTTGTCCTTATAAGTTAGGAGTTTTAATTTACTATTTAAATCCTTTAAGAAAATGTCAACTTTACTTTTGTCAAAGCGCAAATTCCTTTGATTATCATAATTCTCTTCAATGGTACTCCTATGCATGGAAAATTTTAGAGTTAGGGTTAAAGGTTTATGATCAGAGTGAGGCTCATGGTCATTTAAAAAGTCAAAAGTTGTTATTTGGTTAGAAGCGGGGATATCAGATATCACATAATCTACAACACTACTAACTAGCCCATGAATACAGGTCATTTGGTTGGAGTTTGGCCACTTCATTACTCCATTGCAAATTATTAGGTCTCGAGAGAGCTGCAGAGCTTGACCAACTCAGTACCAAACAAATTCTCAATTAGGTCTTGAGAGCTTCTTTTGTAGCTATTAGATAAAACAAGGTTCTCATCTAACCATAAAGGATTATGGCTGGAGTCATCACTTAAAATAGTAGCTTGTTTACTTGCAGTCCTAGCATTAAAGTCTCCTAGCAGGAGGATATTACCTTCATTTTTCAAATTATAAATATCTTCTTCTAAATTATTATAGGGACAATTTTTATCTAGATTATTTTTCTTATAAAAAGTAGAATTAATAGGTGCAAAATAACAAATTGCTTTATACATCTTCTTAGCATTGGTGTCTGAAATTTCTATCCAAATGTATTGATTAAGAGGGTCAATCTTATGAAGTTGAATGTGAGGATAAATGCTTTTTCTATATCCAAATGTATTGATTAAGAGGGTCAATCTTATGAAGTTAAATGTGAAGAGAAATGCTTTTTCTAATATAACATTGTTTGGGTTTGACTGTTATTTTATTTTTGTCATTGACATTCACAAGATCTATAATGTGGAGTTTAATGTGTTAGTATTTGGAAAGTTGAATGGAATGTAATATTGATATTAATTAGAAATAGTATAATTTTCATTTATATTATAATTGGTTAAACATGTATAAGTGATAAAGTCATTTTTCTATTAATATTTTAGATTTTAATATAATTTTGAAGTTTAAAAATAAGTAAAGGCATGAACTCTTATTAACAAAGAAATTTTGATGAAAAAACTTAATAATGTAAGTTTTTTTTACTAAGGAACTTTGATCAATGAACTAATTTAATAAATGTGAAAACTTTAACTAATGAAGAAACATGAGAATTTTAACCATTGAAGAACTCTAAATTTTGACGTAGGATTAACTTTGATCAAAACAAGAAAACCAACTTAATCCTGAATTAAGTAATTATGCATGAACTATCCTCCTACTCTAACAAATGAATTATGTAATCTTACAGGAACCCATGCTCACATTCTAACTAATGAAGGAAATTAACCCTAACCAATGCTCACACTCTAACTAATGAGGGAAGGTAACTTACTTACGGTTTTAATAAGGATTGTAAACTTAACTAAAGTGTGAATGGATGTTCGGTCTAATTGGAAAAATTAAAAACTAAGAAAAAGTCTTGCCTCTTAAACAACTGTAGATCAAACCTCTGGTTTCTGCAATAATGTTAGTAGGTGCAGATTTGTCGGTAGCATATGAGGGGATGAGAAGGGCGGCGTTGCAGAAGATATAGCACGTGCCAGGTGTGCCATGTTATGCACGAAAATGAAGAAGTAAGATCAAAGCTGCAAGAGAGAGAGATTAGTCATGCGCGCCTCGCCGTCTACCTTTTCCCCCAGTTGCTTCCTGGCCGCCTCTGCTACTCGCTCGCAGTAATTGGGCATCGGTGATATCTGGTCATTTGATTCCAGAGATCTTTATAGCCCCCGGAGCGATAAATGCGGATCAAAGTCGTCGTAGAATTCTGCACGCCAAATGTCTGTTTATTTACGGGGCGACGTCTCTTCAATCAACCGAGAGATGATTCCAAATTTGACACGACCTTTGTGGTTTGTATTCAATATATATCTGTATCCCATTAAAGCTGTTCCTCGCGTGGCGCTCACTGTGTTTGACTTACCCAGCGTGGTCCTTTTCTTCCAACTAAGATGATTCCATTGGTTGGTCGAGATAAGACCTTTGTTGTTTGTGTTCATTGCAAATATTGCTCCACCCAACCACAGTAGGCAAGACCCTTGGGGGGTACATTCAATATATAGCCGTGTCCAATTATAATTCTTCACTTGCTAGTGGAGGTCTCTTTTATCCAACTAAGATGATTCGGTGGAGATAAGACCTTTGTGGTTTGTATTCATTCCTTCTAGGGTTGAGCCTCCGGTGTCTGACTTACCGTGTGGGGTCTCTTTTATCGAACCAATATGATTCTTTGGTTAGTCGAGATAAGATCTTTGTGGTTTGTATTCATTGCATGTAACCGTATCGAACCGGATGACACGGCCATTCTTTAGAGACACAACCACAAAGTAAGGACATGCACCGCATATGACCAAGGAAAAGTGAAAAAAAGAGTCATAGTGTAGGGCCACTTGCAAAAGGACATGCTATATAGTATTAGTTGAAACTCGTGAGCTTTAAAAAAAAAAGAGAAAGAGAGTAGAACCATAAAATATAGTCGATAGAGAGCAATGTCCCTTGTGGTTAAAGTAATTATAAAATATAGTCGATAGAGAGCAATGTCCCTTGTGGTTAAAGGAATTATAATGGATATGGAGATTGCATGTGTTATAAAGAAGAAGTTGCATGATAAAATAAAGTTGGAAGAAAATTGGAAAAAAAACATAAGCATGTCTCTTAAAACAAATAGGAATGAAATACTACACGTTTTTGGTATTTGTTATCTTTCTTCCCGAATAAGAATTTTATAGGAAACTAGGATGAGACAAAAAGACTTGCACCATCACTACATAGTTAAATATAAAGAAAATGGTTCAATTAAAAAGACTCTTACCATTATTATATAGCTAAATATAAAGAAAATGGTTCAATTAAAAAGACTCTCACCATCATTATATAGCTAAATATAAAGAAAAGGGTTTCAATAGTAGGGAATTTAAGTGGAAGGATATGGAACTTTCAAATGGTGAGTTTTGGGAAAATCACACTTTTGTTTATGGGAGATGGTTGGATTTTAAAAGAGAATAAGTGAATGGGAGTAAGAAAATGATATGGAATAATTGAATGGGAGCAACGAAATGACACATTTTGGTGAACAGATTCTTCACTTATGCAACATCACAACATTATTTATTAAACTTATAGGCTTACATCTATTGGAAATGGCTAGAATTAATGAGCTTTTAATTAGAGATGAGATTTTGATGGCCACTATCTCATAAGCTCTGAAGATTCTTGGTCGTCACAATAAATGAAAGGTTGTGATTTCAAGCATTAACTTCCCTGCATGACAAAAGATGTTCATTCGTCATTAAAAAAGTAATTAAGGTGATTAACATAACAATGACAATTCACTTTAGATTTAAATGTTTTATATATTGCTTTTAGATTTTTACTACTCTTTGATTTTTAAGCATTTAGTTTTTTTTACTGGGCATTTAGGTGACTTTTAACTCAGGCTATCATTTTACCTTTACCACTGTGACTAATCATTTTACCTTTACCACTCTTGGGTTTCTAAATGGTGCTAATGGAGGTTTGAAAATCTCATGGTACTAATGGAATGAAAACCAAAAAGTGGATTTTGAAAATAATTATTGTATGATTAAAATAATCAAAATAATTTAAGATTATATTAGGGTTAGGGTTTTTATCACTTAGGAACAAAGTTAATAGAAACCATTTCTCATGCAAAATGTACAACATATCCAAATTCTTTATCAATGTTCATCAGCCACAATTATGTGGCTATGGTAGTTGTCATGTGGCTATGCTAATTGTAATTATTTTAATGATCATAATAAACAAGATGGTAGCATGATCCACAATTGACATGAGGAATTGTATTTAGACCTCTTGTTGGAAGAGATTAAATAGACATAAAAAAAACTTTGAGGAGAAAATACATGGGAACACAATTACCACAAAAGACAATAGATGTTACTAAAAAAAATACACAAATCTTCATAGAATAAATTGAATGAATTACATCCCAATCCAATTTTATAAATGAAACAATAAATATATAGGAAATGAGATAATTTAAAAATCCAATTTTATAAATGAAACAATAAATATATAGGGAATGAGATAATTAAAAACATTGAAAACATGAAAAACTAAAAAAAACAAAAAAAAAAAAGAAACGATAAACAATTCCCAAGTGCAACAAAAGAGTGTACAATGACAACAAAATGTAGAAGAGAGATAAAACATCCATAAGAAAGTATATATATCTAAAAACCAACGGAATCAAATGGGACCAGTACAAACAATTTAATAACAAATTGTGCAAAAATAAAACATAGTGCCCCTTATTTAAAACCTTGATAACAAATTGTGCAAGAGTAAAACACACCACCCTTATGTCATATTCCTAACTGAAACATGGCTATACCCCAGAGAAATTGGGAACCGCCCTGTAGGGGACTAAAATATATAAAAAAACACCAAAACCGTGTATTTTAAATAGCATAAAAGCTCTTCCATAATTAATAAAACCTGTGTTTTTTTAATTGGATTGTCTGCATGTGCGTTCAGATCACCTAGCGTTCCCCTTCGCTGCTGCTAACATGGTTCTTTCAGAATCGTTGGCTTCACCGTCCTTCACTTCCGTTTTAACAACTCGCATGATATTGTCGACCAATTGCCCCTCATCACTTAAAAAAAAAATTCACAATGAAATTAAATAAAGTGTGATATACCAGTCATTCCGACAAATTAAAATAGCTAAAACAAAGAAGGAGACTTACAGGTGGAGGACTCACCCATCATATCTCTCCAGCTCGAAACCGTCTCTCCCTGCCACTTCCATCAGAGCTTCTTTCCATATTTCAATACTGTGGGAGTGGTATTGCAGCTTTTTCTTGATGAGTTTCTGGTCAAATGATTTTTCCCGAGGATGCGCATGGCTTCAACATACACTCCATTCATGCCGTCCACGCGATTCCACCAAGTGTCTGTAGGCTTCACATCGTAAAAGACTGGAATAATGATTGACTCGGATTGAACCATAAGTACAAACTCATCCACAGACCATTCTGATTCGCTGATTCGACATAGCCAGCCTGTAGAAAAATGGGCCATATGGACATAGGCAACTTTTTCGTCCTCTTCCTCGTAGTTTGGTTGACCTCACAGGTCTTTGCAGTAACTACCGGTTAGGTCCAAGTTAGCGCTAGGCCTCTGCTACTCTCTCGATCCTCTGCAGATTTCTTTCACTACCAACACAACCATAAGCTCAACAGGCTGTGAGAACCTCATACAACAACTATCCCTTAGAGAAAGACAAGCGGTGACCTCTAGCGTGGTCGCAAGCACTGTAACTCTCTCGGATACGGTGGTGAATTAAAACCTTCGGTCTCCATCAAGATTTCAATCAGCGAAGTAATGCACTCACTTCATTCGTGTCTTTGTATAATGAAACTGATAAGTTGTTTGAAGAGAGAAAGAATAACTGTAGAGATAACACCAATTTATCACCTCATATTTTTGGTGATAGTCTCTATATCTAAAGGAAGGAATTGTTAACTATGAAACATTGAAATAATCACATAGGTTTAATAGTTAAGAATATATGTTTAGTAGGAAGTTATAAGTTAAAATCTAGAGGGGACAGGATATTTATACCTCCCTAGATTTTAGGAGTCAAATCCCTAAGGCGAAAAGATCCCTTATCCCTTCCTCAGTCTTTTCTCATACCAATTTATATGAATTATATGGATAAAGAGTATTTCCTTCATAGAAAAAACACTTATAAGAAAAGGGAATCCTCTAAAAGGTTAGGGAAGTGTGTTGACATTTCCTTAGCCATGATTTGAACAGTTCTAAGGTTAAGAAGAAAAAGAAAGGTTGTCATGCCTATCATATTTTTATAGGAACATGTTAACATTCTGGGCTTATTATTATAATATTAGTTAAAATCTATTAACATGAAGATTGTGGAATAGAAAAAAATATAAATACAAAGTATACAAAGCCATTTTGGATCAAATAAAGTTGAAGAAAATCGACAAAACCCACCATTATCATGTTTAGCACAAAAAACAAGAATAAAACGTTAACTAAGATTTTGGTATTTGTCATTTTACTGTCCAAATCAAAATTTTATAGGAAACAAGTACTAAACAAAATGACTTGTACCACCACTTATTAAAACACATAACTTAATATAAATAAAAGGGGTTCATAATGCTTATAGGGGACTTAAGTGGAATGATATGGAACTTTCAAATGATGAGTTCTACAAAAAGTGCACACTCCATATTATTCATTAAGGATGAGGGGGTTCAAAAAGGGGATCAGTAAAGCGAAATGACACATTTTGGTGAAGAGATTCTACACTTATGCAACACACACACACATTATTCTGTGTCATGGCCTCGAGCAATGGGAAAGGTTAGGGGAAGTTACGTGTTACACACATAATGGTCAATGTGTGTTAGATCACATAATTATTTTACTGAACATAATAGACAAGATGAAAACACTCACGATCCACAATTTCCATGAGGAAATGTCGTTGGACCCTGGCCCATTGTTGGAAGAGATTAAGTGGACAAAAAGGAGGTTACAAAGATAAGGCACCAAGACATAAGTACCACAAAAGACAATAGGTGTTACCAACGAAAACATATAAATCTTTAGAACATAAATTAGGTCTATGGAAGGAGATAATTGAGGCAATACAAACAACATTGAAAAGTTGGAAATATGAGAAACTAGGGAAAGTAAGGGCAATGACAAACAATGTCCAAGTGAATCCATGGTTCAACAAAGAGTGTAAGGTTGCAAGGGGATGTATAAGAGAGATAAGAACAAAGAGATTCTTGTGTAGGTAACAAGGGAATGTACATGAGAGATAAGACCAAAGAGATTATCACTCTATATAGTTGATTATGAAGAAGAAAAAGGTAAATTTGAGAGGTTAAAACAACAAAAATAGTTGATGGTGGCAAAGAAAAACCAAAATCCTTTTGGAGGGCACTGTAGATCCAAAAATAGGGGGTAGCCAATGATGTCACACAAGGCCTAGTGGTTATCTCATGTGAGAATTTGTATGAAAATCCAATAAAGAGAAATAACCGATCAACAATCAACATAGAGAAAGTCTTCATGGAAGAGGATGTGCAGATGGGTATCAAGAAGATGGCTTTGGAAAAAGTGAAATGTTAGCCTGTGACTTCTATACAATCATGAAGACCTACACCACCTTTGTATATTTCACATTATGGGATATAAATTTTATCCTAAATGTGTATTAGATCCTATTTTTCTTCATCCTTGCCTTATCTCTTGATGATGTGTCAATGTGAGAGAAAATATAGTGTATGAGGTGGTTTTATTCATGTATTATATATTTGTATAATTGGAATGAACACAAAGAGTAGAATATGGCTTAAGGCCTTTTCCACCAAGTTCGTGTGTTTTATTGTTCTTCTTAACATGGTATCATAGCTCCTTTAGTCTTAAGGGCCTAGTAATTCCATGGTAGTTTTCCATGGAAGGTTTGCAATTTGAATATTGATGAGGAAATAGTGCAAATCCAGTTTTAATCATAGTTGATCTAATTTATGAGTGGCTTAGATTTGGTTCAATGTAACGCCCCATATTTTGACCTTAGGTAGCTAGAACATTGTTTTTTAGTAATCTTAATAATTCAAAGTTTAGCATTTGTTTGGAGTCAGTTAGACTATGTTAGACATTGAGATGTGTACATCTACACCTATTTGTATGTTACATGATATATTCTCATGAAAAATATAGTTATTTGATTGTTTAAACATGAAAATTAAAATGGGTAAGTTCGGTACATGTATAGTAATTCAAGTTATGTTGTGAATGTATAATAGATACAATGCGTGATGTAAATAGTGTTGGATCATGTTGTCATTGATGCCAATGGCTTGATTTATTAATGTCATTGATTGATGTCAAGTGATTGATTGATGCCAAATGATTGATTGATTAATGATTGATGTAATGTAATATGTATTGTCCTTGATGAGAATGCATAGATGAAGATGGATCAATGAGTTGTCATTGATATGATGAAGATGGATCAATGAGTT
>JZKD02S2032226.1:383196-396584 GCA_000966675.3 Picea glauca
AAAAATGGGTTAAGTGACCTAGAGGATGAAAGTATAAATAAGATAACAATGGTCTCTTGTATATCATCCTTTTTGTGGATCAATGGAGAGCTTCTTGTGAGAATATCTTTTGGAGCATTGATGGAGAGCTTCTTGTGAGAGATTATTGAGCATTTTTGGTGTGGAACACTTGATCATATTGAAGAACTATAGGTGACTGAGGTAAACAAGGATATCTAAGCCAAATTTCATAAGGAAGGTGAAGAAAAGAGGGCCGAAATTGATGGGAGGATACATTCTTTTGATGATTCTTTCTAAGGTATGTTATTTACAGGTCATCTCACCATTTTCGCTATAACTTTCTTTCTATAATGATTCAGACCGTGAAATTGCTATGCCATTGAGAAAAAATACCCAAGTATCTTTGGTAAACAATTTAGCGTATGGGTCGTTGTATGTTTGGAGTTACTCTCCGTGGAGAATAGGGTTTGTGGCTAGTGCTTAAACTAGTCAAAAACATGTGTTTTGGGTAAAAACGTCATAACTTATTCATAACAGATCCAAATTCAGTGAGATAAAATGTGTTGGTTAGGGTACAATATTTAGTATGTTTGGTAATAGTTTCAGATCATATCAACTAAAATTTTGTGCGAGGCATGCTCTACAAGGTCACTCTCTAGAATAAGCTAGAATTCAGCAAGGTATGCCATTTTTTCTATAACTCCTTTTATGAGAGATTCCAAGTAGTGCCACCTGGAGGAATTGCATAAAACACACTGAAGAACATTGTGTACCAGTTTCATATATTTATTCATTACAGGTACAATGTTATTATTATTTCAAGTTGGAGTTGTTGACTAATCCAAAACTAGTCATGGTTGAGACAAGCAGTTGATGAGTTGGCACATACATGAGGTGTATAGTTGATGATGTTGGTACATATTGATGTGTAATTTTTGATGAGGAGTTAACACATGATTGGTATATGCTTGGTACATGGTTGGATGCACTTGTTTATGGTACAGGTTGATTACAGGTTGTTTGGCACAGGTTGGTGCATGGTTGATGCACTTGTTTATGTTGAGAGATTGATATCTATTGAGGATTTGTGCCTCATATTAGTTGGTGCTGAGAATGCAAGCTGAGTCTTGCATATATATCTGGTGCTCTTGTAGAGTTTTACTCTATTCAGTTGTTTCTAAAAAACCCCCGGATTGAAGTCCATAATAAAAAGAAAAATTGTACATACATCTTGTGTTCTTTGTGTTCCTTGTGGAGATGATTTGTTGATGATATGTTGCTGATATGTATTCACATATAATTTAATATAAATGACAACAAAGAGTAATGAGAAAATGTTGAATGTTAACTAAGGATTTTTTTGTGTAAGAGGGAAGTTTTGGGAAAAACATCCCCACACTCATTCACCCCCCGCTCTAAATGTGGTAGGTGTGTCCAACACCAACATATTAAATTTTTACATGAGGTATTTCTATATGTCTTGTATTTTTTGTAAAAAGGTCATGGTCTGAAGAGTCCCAAAAAACAAGTTATAGTGAAAATGTCAAGCTGACATGTCAGAAACTGATTTCGGGAGCATTCAAGAACCCTAACTTCCATAGGGAATATATTCAAAGGTATATCGAAAAACACATGAAATGTTTACCACATGTACACCAAAAAATTGTCTCCATTACTGCATATTTTCAAAGTTTGAAACATTTTAGTATACTTAGGGAGGTAATATTGGGTACTTCCCTAGGTACCCCATAATAAAACTACAATATCAATAAGAATAATCCAAACCAGTCACCAAATACTGAACACAAGAAATAGAGAAAACCCTTGAGGTAGGGTAACACCATATATTAATCCTTAAGGAAGTATAACACTCCTTAAGCAATGCTTGATACATTCACAATATTATTCACTATGCTTCATCACAATGCTTACACTTCTTTGTATAGCTTTCTTTATCTCCTAGGAACCTTCTAGAGATCTTTCTCACATTTATTACATCTAAATACCATAGTGGGCCTTTATTAATATAGTGGACCTAGTCACCTTACATTGAATGACCACATTCTCATATATTTAATGACTTCCACTAATAACACATAACTACATTCCCATTGGGTACCTCCCTAGGTACCCCATATTACCTTCTCTAGGTATACTACATTCCAACCCCCTTCACATGTTTTGTCATTGAAACATTAGAATAAACCATACAATATGACCAACTAAGCAATGTAACCAACTGGTACCAGGTACGACCATCCATTCATCCCAATGGAAATCGAACATGATGTCGATTAGTTTCCTTGCCACCCTGATCTTGCTCTGAATCATGTTGGGGTTGCCATGGGATTGTTTTTGTAGCCTAAGCTCTTCCCGTAGTGTTGGTAGTCCTCCATGCACTTCTTGATGGGCTTCCTTTGATGCACACACCTTTTCCTTGATGATTGTTGTGTCTCTATATGACGTGGATGGCGATATAAAACAACTTTAGGTATTTGTTCTTTTTTCTTAAAATATGTAAAACTTTGTGCCTTTGATTCAATGACCTCCTTAGGTTACTCATTATGTCCTTCCTGTAGTTTTTCTTCATCTCCTTCTGTAGACTCTGCCTCTGATTCAACTTCAGACTCAACAATAAATTCTTTGCTAGCTTCCATGGGCCCATATTTCTTACTAAGAGACACATCCTGCAATGTAATTTTCTTTTTCTAGTAACAAATCTTTAGAAACTTCTTTTGCACATTAATATTAATGGTACCCATTGATTCTATCCAAGGATATCCCAAAACAATGTCTTGATCACCCATATCTAGAGCCTCAAAATCTGAATGCAACACATATTTATCCATACTAAGCTTCAAATCCTTAAAAAGTTTAACATTTTCACCTGCAACCTATGTGCTTTGAATATTCTTTGCTGGAACTTGCAATCTATTAACCAACTGAATATTGATAACAAAAAAATTGCAACTAGGGTTAATAGAAACAATGACATTTTCTGTATGAATACAACCATGAACTTGTAATATAGATTTTCCACATGAAAATAAACACTTGGTGATGTATTTATCTTTACTCTTTGTATGATACCACTTGTCTAAAAGTAATTTTTCAAGTGCTTCCTTAGAAAGTGGCATCCACTCAGAATGGTGAAATGATTTCCACCATACGAGAGCATCAGCTTTAAAACCCTAGTCTACAAAAGATTTTCACTACCCTTTCTGTAATGACTTGTGAGATTTTATAAATTATTCAATACCAGGGCCATCATATCTTCCAGTAGAAAATATCATGCTTGGAATAATTTTTCAACAAAAACTAGGGTGTAGAAATAACTTACTACAGAAAATCGTGGTTTTTTTCAGAAAAACCTTGAAAACCTACTGAATTTAAAATGCTCATAACTTTACTTCTTGGACTCCGTTTCGGCTGATTTGTTTTTTGAAATTGGGTTTTTTTTGAGAGGAATTCAAATATAAAAAAAATTGGCCAAATTCTACACATAAAGTTTCATATCGGAACTTGAAGTGCACCACCCTCTTTTTTGTTTTCCTAGAAAACATATGCAAAAAGAGCCAAAATATTCTCCCTTTCTTTGGCCAAGGAAAGTGCTCTGATACCACTTTTTAAGTACCTAAATATATCTGAAGATAAATATCAAAATAAAACCACAATATCAACAAGAATAATCCAAACCATTCACCAAATAATGAACACAAGAAATATAGAAAACCGTTGACATAGGGTAACACCATATATTAATCCTTAAAGAAGGAAACACTCCTCAAGAAATGCTTGAAACATTCACAATATTCTTCACGGTGCTTCATTACATTTCTTACACTTATTTATATATCTCTCTCTATCTCCTAGGAACCTTCTAGAGAGATTTCTCACATTTATTACATCTAACTACGATAGTGGGTCTTTATTAATATAGTGGACCTAGTCCACCTTACATTGAATGACCACATTCTCATATATTGAATGAATTACACTAATAACACATAACTACATTCCCACTGGGTACCTCCCTAGGTACCCCATATTACCTCCCTAGGTATACTACAAACATTCTGAAAAATAAGTTATAGTGAAAGTTCCAAGATGCCTAGTTTGAAATTGATTTCAGGAGCATTTAGGAACCCTAACTTCCACATGGAATATCTTTGAATGTATAGTGAAATAGAATTTGAAATTTTTACCAAATGTACACCAAGATGTCTTGTCCATCTCTTCAAAATTTCATAGTCTAAAATTTCATAGAAAAACATTATTGTGAAAATTCCAAGATGACTTGAAACTGATTTCACAACTCTTCCCTTTTTTAATGATCAATCTTTTCTCATCCACTTCTTCAAATGTTACTACATCTTGCACACACACACACACACACACTTTCTCTCAATATTATTTAGTTTTATACTTTTTCATAACCCTTCATGAAGGGACATGCCCATTAATTACATAATTAATTCCCAATACCATGGACAAACACCCCAAACCGATGGGTTTGAAACCACCATTTCACTTTTTACTTTTTCACATGCACCCCTTTTTCTAATATATATATATATCTTGGAAATGGCATGTGTATTGTAATGTTGTAAATCCTTTGGCATCGATGGAAAAAGGGATGATCCTCATAAAATTGTGCTTCTCCTTAAGTACTTAGTGTCTTGATGAGATGGATATTTGTTATAGCAAGATTTGCCTCACCATTGCTATCTTGCATAGAGGGTCTTTTTCCATTTTCCTATGCAGACTTGTCATCCCTTTTTGATGAATTTAGAGCCAAAAATATACATTTTTCCACATATATGCTCCCTATCTACTATACAATATGCATATACACGGGCTGCTCCACTACAACCCACATACATCAGAATTTGTGCCAGAAAATACAAAATGAAGTTGGGTTTCCATGTCACGACAGGAGATCTCTGATCCTTGGCCTTCCATATACTGGAAACGTTCCGACTCGGGCCTTCGGTTACATTTTGAAGGCTATAAAAGCACAATTCCAAGCTATGGAAAAGAGGAGAACGCATTCAACTTTGAGAGAAAATTTACTCTGGATAAATTACTTCATATTGAGTCTGCATCCCTTTGTTCCTCAAGTCTGAACACAGTGTTCAACCCCCAAGCTCTTTCCCTATTGTTGAGAGAACCTCATTGTCTCTCTCCTATGAGCTTGCCTTTGGTGGAGGATTGAAGTGGTGGAGACCCAACTGGAAAAAAATTGGTTCCTTGGTTTTGAATCGTGCCGACACAGAAGTCTGTAACATTGTCACTTCTGCTGATCAATTATTAATAGAAATACTCCTTTCTTGTCCTATTGGTTTATTGCAAATATATGATTACTATCCATGTGCATGTTTGTAATGTTTATTAATGGATTATGCTATCTGATGTGCTAAACCCTTTATATCATCACTATATACTTGCTTTGCTCGTCTGTTAAGAACTGATTACAGGTATAAAGCTTTGGGTCGAAGTGCTCAACGGTGGAACATCGTCAAACGTTGGATTGAGGTAGGCCTCTTTATTATCTTGCACATTAGTTTATATAACATATATTAAAATTGAGTTGATTTCTATAGTCATACCTATCTGTTGTGATTTATCCTTGGCCATAGAGAGTTTTTACCTCGTAACAGAATTGGCGACTCCACTGGGGAGAGATATTCCTTCTAAGGGTTGAAGTACTTTTTCTTCTTACATTGCTCTTTTTCCTTTGTGTTTCTTGTTGTATCACTGCTTGATGGATTCTATTCACTCTGGGTCTGAGTTTTCAGCCTTCTTGCCTTTTCCCGACCTTGTTTTAAATCCTATATGCTCCTTTTTCCTTGACAGTCGTGTATACCCGCTTGTTGTCTCACTGCACGATGCATATATACGCTCTGTTCTCCTGAACAATCACGTATACCACTTTCCTTTGCTTGTTTTCTTGGTTTAAGTGATTATTGGGTGGAGTTTGATGATTGTTGAGCCTTCTTAGGTCTCTGTAGTGCCTGTTGAGCTTCTCTGGGTTGACAGGAAACCTGTTGGGAGTTGAATTTTTGGGCGTAGTCTTTCTCCTTGTTTTTCATTTTTTATTGTCCTTGAACCCTAGGTTGTTTGCTTGGTTGCTTGATATTCTTCTTGAGTTATTTCATTTATACACAGTAGAATTTATATATCAGTTTTCTTTTCAGTCCATGCATTTTCTCTTTAGTGTATTGAAAATACAAAAAAAAATAGGCATTTTGCATTGGTTAGCATCTTTATCTTTCAACCTTTATCATTATCTTAGTTAATTTAGAAAGAGATTTCATTTTACTTCTGAATTGCAGAGTTGAAATTGAAAATTGCCCTATTTTTATTAGCATATCATTCATTGAAAAGTTAAAGATAGACTTTGCATTATATTCATATACATTTTCTTGTAGAGTCATAACATCATGAGTTTCTCTTCCATACCCTTTTGAGTAACCATGACCAATAAAATTTACGCTTTAAAATAAAATTGATTAGTCACGATTTTAGTTTTAGGGTGCATAAACTAGTCTAGGATTTAGTGCCTTGGAATAGGATTTTTGTGAATAAACTTATCCAAGGCAATTAAATCAACATATGTGTCTGAGACAGGGAGTTGATAAGTCCATTGTATAATTGGTAAGATAAGGAGGCTCTGCTCACACTGGAGTTAATCACAAGGTCACGGGAAGTTAGTTGAAGGGATAACCCCTGGATACTCACCTAGCATTAGAGATATTTATGTGTATTTATTCATATTTGGGAATCTTTCTAGTGCCCATACCTCTATAAGAGGCGGTGCTTTCAAGGTTTCAGGATTTTATACTCTGCCCATATGGTGATCCAGACTTATGACTGCTCACCTATGCATCGGTTATACAATGGTTTATTAGTTGCTTGACTTAGGTATCTCATAGGTTACTTGTAGGGGTTATTCTGCTTATACCCTGGATTAGATAGGGGTCAGACAACACACAACCTTTATGGAGGATTAACTCTCTGGGGGGATCTGACCGACTAGTTGTTAAGCCCACGAGGGACCCTATAACTGATTTTGTTACCTCCAAACTTTAGCGGAGAGTCTCAGGTCCCTCTTGGACGAGACATACCTTCTTTAGAGAGGGAGGCCACTCAGCCACTTTAGCCCATTTGCATGCATATTGGTCGTCTCACTTTTGGTATGATCTTTGACTACTATTTGGCCTTAGGATATATTTTTATTTTGTAGATTCATAACTCGTCATGGAGTCGGACTAGCCTCCTCGCCGGTCCCATTGGTTGTTATAGTTACCATAGGTTTTCAATTTCTTGCCTTCCAAAAGGTTTAGAGTTATTAAGCGTGGTACACACATGTCCACCTTTAAGACTTTTGGTTGCACAAGGATGAGTACTGAGTCCAGTCTTTAGAACATTGGGATTTCTTCGACTCCCATACCCACTATAGTTAATGACACCCCTTCAACTCCTACAGCTGCTACATTTGTAGTGTCAGAGGCTTCTACTGGTAATATGTCTCGACCTGCAGTTAATGATTCATCTCTTGCCTCAAACCCTTTTGGGGGTTTCGGCCACTCACCGAGTTACAATGTTCATTCCATCTCTATGGCTTCTAGTCCATTTTATATGGTATACCTAACTTCACTTTGCAGTTTTTGACTACCATCCTAGCTGTTGGCCCTAATGCTAGCTTTGGACTTGGGGGAACTACACCTCCTTACACTCCTTTCCTGTTTGGTGGTTCTCATATTCCTCAAGCGAATCCTAATATTGGAAGTGTCCCTATTCTTAACCCCGAGTCTAATCCTTCTATTGTTGGATAGAACAACCTTGTTGGAGGAGAAGTTCCGCCCTACATCCCTACCCCTTCCATGTCAATTCTGACCAATACTTTTGGCATGAAAAATCCACTTCAATCCTCCGGTTTCCCACTAGCAGGAGGTCAGTCTTACACTTTGGGAAACCCCTAACTTGGATCCAATCTAGTTGGGGGCAGTTTTCATAACCACCAGACTGGATCTAATCCCACTTGGGGCAATTTTCACAATCCTTATCAGAACATTCCTGCTGGAATGATGCCCAACCCACCTTATACGAATCAACCCGGAGGAGGGACTTATAATTTCAGACAGGGCTTTGGTAATTACCAGAATCCTGGATGGAATGCAGTTCCCTACACATAATCTTTTGCGGGAGGATGGGGTCAGATGTCACAACCCCGTCTTCCTTTTCTGGCCATGCTCAATCTGCTGAACTTGGCTAAGTTAATGAATGAACTAGTGCATCATGATCCCACATGCTCCCCCATCCCCACCAAAATTCCTTCAGAGATTCCAAAGTTTTAGGGTAAGAATGGAGAGGACCCTGGTGAACATGCTACTACCTTTCACCTTTGATGCTCATCGAATTCCCTGAACCAAGATTCTATTAGATTACGATTGTTTCAATGCACTCTCATTGGAGTTGCTTCTCAATGGTATATTGAGCTACCCAGGGGGACATATGGATCATTTAATCAGTTGGTGGTGGAATTTCTCAACCACTTTTAGTTTCCCATTCATTATGATGTTGGCCTCGAACTTTTTTCGACTTTACAATAGGACACTGCCACTCATATCTTGGATCATATCCAAGAGTGGCGTAGACGGAGGCGGTTGATTAAGACTCCTATACCCCCGACCTTTCATCTAGAATGGTTCCTAAATTCTTTTCAGCCTCCTATATTGAAGGACATTGATACTTCTGGGGTCTCCAACGAGGAAGAAGCTATCTTTAGAGCCCAACAATTAGATTTAATATATGCTCAGTCTGGGATTTTATATCACCTTCTTCCAGAAGCACCATGGTTAAATTACGATCCTAGGAAAAAACCCAGACTTCATGTCAATGGAATTGTAGGGTCTGCCAATGTAAATCCCATAGACTTGGCAACGAAGTCTGCCAGAGGATCAACTTCATCAGGATCCTCCAAACCCACCTAGTCGGCAGATGTACATTCTGTGCAATCATCGAAAAACCCAAATGGTGACCAACAACTAGATGGGAATAAAAGGAAAGGTCAAAACAATTGTAAGGGTGGGAAAAATGGTAACAAAACCAAGGAAAAATATAATAATGGGAAGCATAATGATAATACTGGAGAGGGAAAGAAAGAAAAATGTAAGGTAAAGTTTCCTTGTAAACTTTGTACCGATGATCACCTTACACATTTATGCTCGAAACGTGCGAAAGCTACGAGGCTTTTAAATCTACTACCTGTTGTGCTAAAAAATCCATTCCCACACAACCAACACTTAGCCTCGAGCTCTTAGAACATCGGAAATGCGGCTGGTGGAAGTCAAAAGCCACCGTCGCAAGATGGTGACCGTTTTTGTATCAATATGGTCGATGCAAAAATTGATATAGCCACCTGTTCTCGAGATTATAGCTCTTCAAAAACTAGTACTGGTCTAGAAGCTCCTCCTCCCCTCCGGAGAAAAACCTATAGATTGAGAAACCATAGCCAATGCCTCGTATTCTGAAAGGATTACTCAAGCACTCTACTCACAACCCTAATGCTAGAGCCTCCCAGAACTACTCTATTGTTGAGGATCTGGGCCAAATACCTTGTGCAATGTCATCTTTGGAGGTACTCCAAATGTGTCCATCACAGAGGAATGCCTTACTCTCTTCCTTAGGAGCTCTAGAGCCTAGTGGCTCGAAAATCATCAAGTTTGATGTCACGGATGTGAAGCCTCGCTTACCCTACCATGTGGCTTTCCAAATCCATGTGGAGTATTCCAAGTATACTATCAAACAAGCAATCGTTGATGAAGGTGCTAACACCTGCGTGATGTCCTTGGTCTGTTGGAAAGATATCAGTTCATTGACCCTTTCCAAGTTGTCGAACATGTTGATTACATTCGATGGTCATTCCTTCCGCCCTCACAGTTGTTAGGACCACACAATGTACCTTTTTGCCTATACTTTTTTCCACTATTATACTCTTGATTACCCATATCTAAACTCATACTATCACTCTATCTGATTATTCCAAAGGTATACAACGTCCCTTCTCATTACTATACGTTTAATCTGTTTTGCATAATATTTTACATCACTTTCGTACTTAACCATTGATTAGACTGCAGATTAGCATTTGAAGCCTGTTGCTGAAACACAGAGCTGTTACATAGTCCAGGTCGCAGATGCTGAAACACAGAGCTGTTACATAGTCCGGAGGTCGCAAATGCTGAAACACAGAGCTGTTACACAGTCCGGAGTCACAAATGCTGAAACACAGAGCTGTTACATAGTCTGAGTTCGCAGATGCTGAAACACAGAACTGTTACTCAGTCCGGAGTCGCAAATGCTGAAACACAAAGGAAGACATTACAGTCAGCGGTCAACAAGCACCAACCGTCGCTCCTACATAAGAAATCTGACACAGTCAAGAGCGTAATTCACATGGCTGAAACAACCCGTGAATTGCGATGCTGAAACAACATCGACAACTATGAGAAGAAGCTGTTACTCCAGTCGTAACAACAATACCTCATCCAACTCCTGTAATAGCATTTTTGTTGCGTGAGACTAGAACATCTTGTTCTGGTTTAGAAAGTAGATCCGACTAAGGATAGGACTCAGATACGCAGTGTAATTTTTATCAATTGTATCGAAGGGATTCCCTCTTTAAATAAGAGGAAATCATCATTCGAGGGATCCGAGTTTTTATGTATTGAAAAGCTTCAGAGAGAGGAATGTACTTAATTTTCAGACTGTAATATGATATTTTGATAGATGAATAAAAGAATGCTTTAAGTATCCTTCTATAGCTTTCTCGTTTCAGGGGAATCTTATGAGAAGGGAGGGCCCACCTTCTTCAAAAGATTCACCCGTTAGTTTTAGGGTGTGTTAGTATAATTTCTGTGTTGATTACTTTCATATGCTGAAACACTACTTTTAATGAATTCTGCTTTGCTGAAACACTACTGAACTCTGTCTTGTTAAGAACTTTGGTTTATTGAATGTTACATTCTTTTTGTTAGCAATCTTGTGTGATGATTTTATGAGGCTAGCCAGAGACTGGGTTGAGGGTTCCTGCTCAGAAAGGAAGGGATCATATTATCTTGTTCTCTGTAGATTTCAATTAATTCTGCAAGTGTGCTAGCCAGAGACTGGGTTGAGGGTTCCTGCTTAGAAAGGAAGGGATCAGATTATCTTGTTCTCTGTAGATTTCAATTAATTCTGCAAGTGTGCTAGCCAGATACTGGGTTAAGGGTTCCTGCTCAGAAAGGAAGGGATCAGATTATCTTGTTCTCTGTAGATTTCAATTAATTCTGCAAGTGTGCTAGCAAGAGACTTGGTTAAGGGTTCCTGCTTAGAAAGGGATCAGATTATCTTGTTCTCTGTAGATTTCAATTATTCCTGCAAGGTGTGCTAATCAGAATAGGGCTAAAGGTTCCTGCTCAGAAAGGAAGGAATTAGATGGCCTTATTCTCTGCTAGATAGAGTTAACTTTCTTTGCATTACTATTTTCATGAAAGAGTGTTAATCATAAATAAGGTGCTGAAGTCTTTGCTTGAGAGTAAGGGTCATGTTCTCTGGTTACAGAATAGTTATTCTTTCCTGTTGCAATTCATCTTTTAATGTAATCCAGGATTCCTTAGATTAATCTTTAAGATCTGCAATAGGTAGGTTGATTTCCTGTAATTTAAGTCAGAACTTCAGTGCATTCAGGGCAAGTGTGATTTATATGGTTTTCTTTACTACAACTTAAGTTTCTTTTGGAATTGAGCATATATAGTGCGTGGTTATCTTTGAAATAAAAAGACTTCCGTGGGTTAACAATTTATGTATCACTTGGTTGTTTGAGTTAATTGAGAAATTATAGTGACCAACATTTTGGCATCGTTGCCGGGGAAGGTAGCTATAGATTTCAAAAGCACTTATGATTTTTTTTCTTTACATAAAAAGATTGCATGAAAAACCCCAAAGACACTAAAAGAAGGAAGAAAGACTTACATCGACGAGATCCTATCAAAGTCTGAATCTGCTGCTCAACGACCAAACCTTCGAAAACAAAACTCCTAGCCTTCATTCCAAGCAGTTTTTGGAACAGGGAAAGAAGTTTGGAGTCTGGATACAGTCCAAAAGCCAGTAGGAGACATTGAGGACAGAGCAAGTGCAGCAGGGGAGCAGACAGAGGAAAACATGGATGAGTACAATGAAGAATTGCATCACGAAGAACATGCAGGTCCTGAAGGCGAGGTAAAAGATGAAAATTCTTTCTCTACATTAGGATTTCCTATTGGCGATCTCCCTAGAGGAGCAGCCCCCATGAAAAACATTCCACTCTTAGCATTACCCAATTTTCATGGTTTATCTTCAGAGGATCCTGATGAATTTCTGTTTGAGTTTGATATATTATGTAGGAGTTATGATTACATTTCTAATGCTCAAAAACTGAAGTTATTTCCAGCAACACTAAAAAGGAATGCACTAAGATGGTTTATGAGTCTTGGAGGCCATGTAATCACAACATGGGACCAAATGAAACATAAATTCCTGAACAAATACCAGGACTACCGCCGGATGAGAGAAAAGAGGGAGGAGCTATTTAAGATGATGCAGAAAGAGGACGAGAATCTAGAAGACTTTGTAGAAAGGCTACAATACAATCTACAAAGATCCAGTCATCCCAATGTAAGTAAGGATATTCTCAAAACTATTTTATTAAAAGGAGTAAGAGATGACTGTCTAGATATGTTGAACATGCTTGGAAAGGGGGACATATCCAAGGAATCATATGATGAAATTGTCAATTTATGCAAAAGATGTTCAAGGGGAGCTTCAAGAAACAAATTAAACAGCAGGGACACCACATTTTCTAGAGTCCAAAAATCAGCCAGCGGGGGAGCAACAAGAGCCGAGATAGGTAATTTACTTGAAGATTTTAAAACTGAAATGCTAAGCTCTTTTGCCTCACAAATGGATACCCTATAGATTAAGAAAAAGCAAGCAGAATCAGAAGCAGCCTTGTCTATCTTTTGTTCTCAATGCAGAGATAAGCATCCAACAAGAGAATGTCCACTGGACAAAAAGCCAATCTGCACTATCTGTGACAAAGATCATGATACCCAAAATTGTCCATCTTTACTAGGGATCAAGGCAACATTACAACCAACGGATGAAGAAGCTGAAGCTGTCTACCTAATGACACAAAGGAGACAATGGCAACCGCGGGGACAAGGTATGAACTTTAACATGCCATTTAATCGTTAGAATAATTATTCTGCTATCAATCAAATGAGTTACCCCCCCTTTAATCAAATGCAATACACTAATCAAATGAATTGCCCATCCATGCAACAAACGTACCCACCCATGCAACA
>JZKD02S2032226.1:409538-427104 GCA_000966675.3 Picea glauca
CCATTCAATACTTTAGAACTAGGGAAAGAGTAGTATTCTATCTCAGTTTGTTCCAGATCCAGGTGGATCTGGGGAGATTGGTCTGTGTCTGCACTCACGAATTTATCCTAGAACAGTAGGTCCCTTCACCAAGTTGGGGATAGATTTCGTCAATTGCAACCCAACTTTGGCTGGGGGCATGAACATATTATTTTGGCCGTCAAATACTTTAATAAGTGGGTCGAGGCCATGGCTACCATAAAATACGATGGGAATATTGTAGCCTTCTTCATGTTCAACCAAATTATCGCCCGGTTCGGTATCCCGAGTGAGATTGTCACTGATCATGGTAGTCACTTTCAGAATGAAATGATGGTAGAACTAGAATCTAAGCTGGGGTTTAGACATGGTCATTCATCCCCTTATTACCCCCTGGAAAATGGGAAAGTAGAGGCCGTCAACAAGTCTCTCAAAACCATTTTGCAAAAAACTATCAGTCAAAGTAACTCGAATTGGCACATCATGCTATATCCTACGCTTTGGGCATACCAAACCTGAGTTGCCACCGGTTTTTCCCCTTTTCAGTTAGTGCACAGTGTGGATTCGATCCTTCCCATTGAATGAGAAATCACTTCTCTCAAGTTGGAAGTTGAGATCCTACTTGACACTTCATATTTAGAATGATGCCTTGTTCAACTAGAGAGTCTTGACGAGTAGCATTAGGATTCCTTTATAGCTATCGAGGAAAACAAGAAACATGTCAAGGTCTAGTATGACAAGTCTGCCTATCCCCGGTTGTATGCTGAGGGTGATTTGGTCCTCTTGTATGACCAAGCCAAAGAACCACTAGGGGCACACAAGTTTAAACCCATGTGGCATGATCCTTACATTGTGTGACATGTTCTGGAATGAGGAGCCTACAAGTTAGAAGATTATGAAGGGAATAAATTGGCTAAGCCTAGAAATGGGCTCTACTTGAAAATATACTATTCTTAAGCCATAGGATTGAGTGGAACTCTTTGTATACTAATGTAAATATAGTGTATATACATCTCTTTTGTCCTTTTCTTTTTTCTTTGGCTTGCTTATCAAGTTTTCCCTTTGTTAACAGAAGTCAACGAAATCTTCAGTCTACCTAGGATTTGCAGACAGAGCCAATCGTCATACACGGAACTTAGCTTCCATTGCTTGGGTGGTTTACTCACCCAAGGGTATGCTGGTATATTCAGGTGGCATATGCCTAGGGCCATCCATGAATAATGTGTCCGAATATAGCATCGTCATAGAAATTTTGTGCAATGTTATCTCACATGGTATTCGCTCTTTATAAGTTCCCCTGGATTCCCAATTAGTAGTATGTCAGTTGAACAACCATTACCACGTGCATGATCCTACTTTATTTCGTCGATTCCTACAGGTACGTCTTTTAGAATGAAATATTGATTTTATTACATATTATCACGTTCATAGGAGTTCTAATCATGTATCTGATGCCTACGCTAATTACGTTTTAGATTGGCATTTATCACATTAATAAAGCAAAGAAAACCATTCAATCAATGTACACATTAAAGAAAAAATGCTCAAATTCATGTCCCTCTGACTACAAAAAATGCTCAAACATGTTAAAGAAACACTCCCGATGAATTCTGAACACTATCAACAACACCACAAGATAATCAATCTTTGTCAATCCATACAGTCTCTATATCCAACATAAGCAGTAGTACATCTCCAACAATAGTCGAACATGGTTCAGGTGATCTCAAAAAGTACAAGTTGATTCAACAAGAAACATTTGAGTCAACAATAAGAAATAAGTTGGGTTCACATATAAAAAACTTCAAGTATTCCCCCCTTACGGGATCAATAAGTAGAAACAATAATTATGGTAAAAATTTCTAGTTGATGGACAACCCAATCGAAACTCAATCGTCAAATACTCAGTTGAAACACTAATCGATTGTCATGTCGGGTCGATCCTCGATCAAATAGTTCCAAGGAAATCATCAATAAGTAAGAGGAACATGGTACAATTGTACAACCGATGATACAAAATGATATGAAGTTCTCAAACATCTAGTTAAATGATTACATGACCATCCATCAATCCAACCACAATATGTCATGGTAGTCGACACTGGTCCACAATTCTAAATTTCATGTCTCTTCTGCAAATATCTAAAATCATGATTGTCAATCCTTTGATTTTTATGGTGAGGATAATGACAGGGAACATATTTTTTCATTGGATTATAATAAGCAGTAGGCTCATATTTAGGTTCACTTACAAGAGTATAACAACTTGGAATATCAGAAACAATGTCATCTATATGCTCAAATTCTACAATGTTAGGAACAAGAAACTAATCAATCTTTTCAACACAATCAACAATAGGTTTCTCTTCTTGAAAAATAGTCTGAAATCCACTTGCAACAAATAAAACTCCCCTGGTTGTAGAAGGACCAAATGCAGGCGGGGAGGCAACCACAACATCATATCTGGGACCTGTGTTAATCAATGGATACCTTTGATGATTGGTGATATTGTATAAATGTTGATGGGTTATATTGTCTTGTTAAGTAGGTAAGGGAGAGTTCTCAATTGCAAGCCCCAATTAGGCTCTCTCTTGTTTGGAATATCACTTCTGACTAGTATGTGGGCCTAGTTGCCACTGGGTTAGTTGAGATAGAGAAGAAAATCAAATTGTTTCTCATCAGTTTTATCTAAATCCTTATCTAATTCCCCAGATAAGAAATGGAATTAAAAGTCCTAATATATCTCTATTCTACTCTAATCTATCCTGATCAGGAGAAAGAATAATGAAATTAATAGAGTTAAGGATAGTGTTATTGAGAGAATAAATAGTTCATGTCAATCAACAACACATTAACATAATGAAATTGCATATTTGATCATAATTAGTCGCAGATAAAACCTATAACATTATTGTTTTATTCATCAAAATTCATAACAATACGATTAATTCTAAACATGACACATAAATAGTTCATATGAAAAGCATTCAGAAAAAAACCCATAACAAACATATCAGTAGAAAAGTCCCTAATACCTATGACAATAGTTATGATCCCAGATCCCTTCTGCTTCTTATTCATAAAGAGATAATAGTATCATCCATATGTACAATCCAATAAGTCCTTCTATCTTACTAAGAGCTATCTTTTATCATATAAGAGAGTCTCTTTACATTTTGTAATTATCAACATTATAGTTGACAGTTACCTCTTTTTGTTTCTTATTCTCCTACTATTGATTACTCAAACTTTTAAATTACAAAATTTCACAAAAAAGTGGGAATGTTAAGCATTTCCTGAATTTGGATGATCTGTAAACATGGACCATGATTTGTATGCTTGGATGATGTTACTTACCATGTCTTCATTTCTTTCCTCAATCTCCATCTTGCCATCACATATCCTTTCAGTGACCCTTGTCTTGAATTCCTTCCTTGTTCTCTTTATAAAATATTATATAACTAGCATACACTTCATTGGATAGATTATGTACTGATTGATGGTTTCCTTGTAAATTTTGTCCAACACTTTCATTTCCCGCGACTGCCCTGGCTTCACTTGGTCTCGCTACATCTAGTTCCTCATTCAATGGCATGCAGAACATCTCTAGGAGTTCATCAAATCTGGTCTAAATCCTTGTGCATTTTTTCTTTGCGTTGCTTATTGTTCCTTGCACATTTGGGTAGATTTTCTTCCATCTATCTAGCAAAATTTGGGTTTTTCCCTACTCCCTTCTGGTAAACCTGAACAATTTCGAAGGGCTATCTTGTATGCATTATGTTAGTGCTTTATCCTTTCGAATGTGTGTTCCATAACCTCATATTAGCCTTTGATTTCTCCCAGCTGATCAATTAATTTTTCAACTTCCTCATTGTAGGCTTGCATATCCTTCAACTCCATGAAAAAATTCACCTGTGTGTCTTTTAGTTGCTCATTAATTTCAACAAATTATTCTTTAAACAAGCTTAGGAATTTATTCTCCTCCTTGTTGCCTCTCCGCTGAATTTATTTCATTTCTTCTTCTTGGAAGGATATCCTATGACATTTTTGTTCAACTATTTGATCCTTTTCTTTCCCTTTCATTTCCAGGTCTGATATCTGATGAATATATCCTTTCCTAGTGTTCTTGAATTCCTATGCATGTAGCTGGTCTTTCTCATCTACTTTGACCTAAAATACTCCAGGTCCTACCTTTGTTGTTGTAGTTGTTTCTCTAGACCTGCTACTTTATTCTTATATTCTTCGACCCTGTAGTTGATCTCATTAACCATGATGGTATTTTCTCTTACAAAATCATGTACTGTTGGTGCCGTCTCTGTTGCTTCGTTCTGCGGGTTCTTCTTAGGTATGCTCCAATCAATGTTCCATTTAGATATTTTTTTGTTCAGATGTCTCCCTTGTCTTTTGTCATTTTGATGGCCTCCTTATGATCGCTTGTTTCAAATTGTTGTAATAGAAATTCTCCACAAATTACTTCGTCATTGAACTCTAACAATTTTAAGGTTGAATAAGAGAAATCGTAAGATATTACATTCATGGGAGTTCTTGGGTTTACAGGAGAGATTATTATTGATACAACTTTGGTCGTTATGGGGGTGGAAGTTCCACTTCTCTTTGTTTCCTCCTTTTTCTTCATCTCTGTATCTTTGTTTGCTTCTTATGCAATTATTTTAAATTCCTTATCATCCTCAGGGGAAGCTTATTCAAATAGATTTCTTTATTTCTTCATGGATTCATGGGAAGCTTCATCCTCTGTAGCTTTGTGGGATTTTTCATCTTCTATGGCATTGCAATCTTGGGCCTCCTTTGCGGCTTTACAAGCTTGGGATTCTTCCACGGCTTTGCAGGCCCTTTCAATATCTCTGAACAATTTTTCATGTTGTTTCTTTTATCTGACCCTTTTTACAGATCAAATAAATTTCTCAACGCCTCCTCTTCTTTCCTTTTTTGGGCTCTTTCATCTGCATCCATATTTTCCCGATTGTTCATTATCACTTTCTACAACTATTCATGGAATTATATTTTCCTTCCTTCCTGTTCTTCCAAAAAATAGTCATTCTGGTGTGTGCCCACTACACGGGCCAATACTTCTTTGTATGATTTTTCCTTGCGGAAGAGTTCTTCTTGTTCTCTTTTTTTCATTCTTGAAGGGGGGCACCATATTCAAGGTTTCTCAATGGTTATACATGAAATCCATGGCGTTTTGTTTCTTCATTTTCTCTATACAGAAAATAATCTCCTTAAGAGCTATGAATTCCTTCCTCACATGCAAGATGTTCATTAACATAAATTTCCCTAGTTTGATTGGGAATCTAGGCCAACTTCTCTTGTTCAAAGTTTGTAGGGTAATTTTTATACCTACTTCCAGTGTTTGGTATGCTACCTCATGGAATAGAATCTTATCCAAGACGTATCTAAGCAATAGATTGGGTGGAGAATTAGATTAGTCGACACAAATATAGCTATAAATGTTCTGCAGGTACCAATCTTCTATTTCCTACAGGGTTTCTAATGCTTCTGTTGATATTATGTGCAACGTATGGCCAAAAAATAATTCATACACTGGTGTTGTAACTAAATCACATATTTGATAAAAGTATTCCTAATACTTGCTTGTATAAAGCTCAGAGTAATATATATGAATTGGGGGTGATTCTAGATTCCAACTCTAATTCATCTTTGGATTATGGACATATGCACAAATAATGTCAATGAGAAAGGAAAACATGAAAAAACTTGATTTCGTTCCTGTGTGTCTCCTAGACGTTGAGGTAGATATTTACTAATAGGATTGAAACCCAATTGAACACTTCTCCATTTTTCACCACTGTGTAAGCCATACCTGTCCATTCTTGTTTAAATTGTATGCAATTCTCTTCCCCGTAGATTCTGCAGATCATTGCGATTATAAATTAATAAGGAGTCTTGAAATATTGGGTATTGTATACCCTACTGAGCTTAGAGACAAAGGGTTTTTATTCATCTCACAAATCCTATATGATCTCCATAAGATTCAACTTATCTTTAGTGAAGGTTTCTAGAAAATCCTTGTTCAGAAATGCCAATGGTTTCAACAGTTTGTAGATCCTAAGAAAATTTTTGGATTCATAGGGAATATAGAGTTTCCTTTCTTGTTGGTGATGGTATTTTCTTCTGTGTTTACATTTTTGTAAGCTCACATTTCCACTTCATTGTAGGGTAAGATCACAATCTGGGAGATGATTTTATGAATTCCACTTCTCCATATGTTTTTATATACTCTGAGGTTTGGGTCGTTCTCCCATAACTCTCCATTATAGAACATGCTATATATCTCTTCCCATGTGCAACAATCCTAAAGGCTACTATTGTGACTTGTATCTGATACCATCATTGCACCTATATTTCTTGTCCAATGTGTCATGGTTGATTTTGGATGTAACATTCCCAACCTTATAGGTTGGTCTATGCCAAACACTTATTTCCAAAAATTCTCTTATACCACTTGGTAACATCCCTAACCACCAAGTTGAGATATGCTACTAAAACCAACTAAGCTCTAATAAAAATCTGTAACGTACAGACTCACTACTGGAAAAAGATACTTCAACATATTTAGTGCACAAATACTACTTATGACACTCCTTATTACATGTAGTATTAAAATATATACGCACAATGCTTAGGAAGCCACACCCAGACCCAAGTTGGGTCTCACTCCACAAGTAAACTTATTTTAATACAATCATGGTAGAGGAATAAGTAACATAAACCTATTGCACACATAGTCCTTCATATCACTTACAAACTATTTTGCGCACAGTTACTCTACCCACATAATACTACTGTGCACAATCAATATGATATTGCACATAGATTCTATGATCTTTGTGTGCATGGAATGATTCGCAATGTGCACATCGAATTATACCCTGCCTTGGCATATTCTAGTCATACCACATAATTTAATACTTAAACATGTTATAACAAGAAGCAACATTGTACAAATAAACCATAGATTCAACTAACATGAACACTTATAACTGTCATACCCACATATGTCACAGTTTACAGTAAAACATAACACATATAAGTAGTAACATTACATGGAATTAACCACACTATGTATATGCAATTTCTTACTGAAAAATAACCCATAACAGAGAATAAAAACAAGTGTATAGTCATTAGAATAATATCGTAAGAGACACATATCTTTAATTCAAAGTCACCAATTGTGCGCATAATGTAGATGTTCCTCCCAGCCATAGACTCTGTTGCTCATGATATTCAGCAATAGGTCACCCTCAATTTGGGCCATAAAATCCAAAGAGAAAAAGGGTTCCTAATGCCAATATATGGTATTGAATCTAGAAAAATGTATAGCTCAAGGTGCCATTATGTCCACTAGCTTATAGTCTCTCATTCCCCACATGCTTGTCCCACCCAAGAAAGTGTGCCCCTTCTCTTCTCAATAGTCCTTCAGCTACCCCACTTCCCTTCTAGGGATTCAACAACATGCCAGACAAGAAGTCTCGGAGCCCTATATCTAATGCCCAATGCACCAGGGAAAAATTCACATCAAACCTCTCACCTGGAGAGAAATTCTTACGAGACTGAAAACTCACTTATTTGACACAGAAAATATCACCTGGAGAGAAATGATTACATGCCCGACAACCTACTTCTTAAACCATGGAAAATGTTTCCTAAGAACCCGGTTCAACAATGAAAATGATTACAACCAAATACAGTTCCTTCCCCGAAGATCTCTCAACTAAAGGATCATTGGAATAATGAATAATTCCCCCAAAATACAATATGGATCAACAATATATTTGCATGGTCATAAATAGACACTTGTCACCTTCATATATTGATTTTAGTCACTTGGTGACTCGTTCCCATCCCTCGAGAACTTAGGATAAGTAAATATCCGTAAATTAAAATTTTGGAAATATTAATAAAATATTTCCTTGACTTAAGCTCCCCCTTTTCCCCTTTTCGTGTATTTTATCCCCCCATCTCTTTTCGTCTGAGTTGAATCTACGTGTAGTGATGCAATTATATTAACAAATTGAGGATGGTTGCATTTACAATACAGTCGCACTAGCCTTTTGCATCCAATATCACCATCACCAACCTAATCATCTTAGAGGCTCTTCGGCCTCAAAACACAAACATATATACAAAGGCTCTCTAGCCCCAAAACCGTGCACTTAATTCAGTGTGCAAGAAACTATGGAATGTGTGCACTCTTCATTTGGTGCACCATCCTTGCATGCTTATGCAGGTGCGTGCTACACTATGAAATGTGTGTGTTCTTTCATTGATGCACAATCTTCGTGAAATCACCACGCTATGGGATGTGCACACAAACTGACTTCAAGAATTGATACAAAAAACTCACCAGCTTATATACATATGTAAATTTATATTTACATTTAAATTTGGGGTTCAACCTAGGAGTATTCAATTGGAGTTCATGCTCCGTGACTTGCAACTTTCGACATTTCCCTACTCTTCATACCTACAGGACTCATGAATTTGTAGGTTTTTTTAAGTTATCAAACACACAACTTTGATTTTCAAATCCTATGTGATGATCTGAGAGATATGATACATTAATGCATAGACTTAGTATACCCCTAGTTGTTAATAAAAAATCATATGAATGATAATGTCTTGACCCTCTACCCAACTTGTTATCGCTCGAGGCATAAATGCATTTAATTCTTAGTAATTATTCCAATGTAGGTGGAAAAATCATGCGATTGAGCGCCCTTTTTGGAATACAAGTTGGAAGGGATGACAACCTTTGTAGTTTGTGACTCATGGATGTCTAAGGGATTTCATCATAGTTTCCAAGTGAAGGTATTTTTCATTGGCGACTCTACATGCTCTCGCATAATGTGGTGTGCAAGTTGACAAAAGGTGAATAATACTGTGACAGTTGACACACTTCGCGAGGTCTTCCTTTTATGTTTGATCAAACACGGGATGTGGATGTTTAGGCTTGTCATACCTCAGTGAAAAAGGAACACAAGTTAAGCAGTAATGCAACATGCATGAAAGGTAGATATTTGTGTTTGGTGGGTTTGCATGAATTCCCACGAGGAATTTTTATGCAAAGTTATGTGCCTCGCGGGTTGTGGTAAATTGATATGTTTGGTACACATGTATTCTCTTTATGAAATATCCACGAAAAACTTCTCGTAATATTATGCTTCATGGTTTGCGGGTGAATAGTGAAAAATTAGTTAGATAATTTGTTGAGAAATCTCCACAAGGTTCTTTTCACAAAGGCACAGATTGATAGTCATGGTAAGGGTATGTAAGAAACATGAGTAAGGGAGCTAAATATGTATTCTTTATCGGTTGGTTGAGGCTTCACACTAACTTTCCAAGTTTTGGTTAAGTCCTTGCAATAGGTTAGATAGAAAGGTTCATATAACAGTGAGAGGGTTTTATGCAAACAATAGGGAAAATAAATCTTCCACGGCTCGTGATAGATAAACCTTAGAAAAAAAAAATCTTTCGTATAATATCAAGTAGAAATTTGGTAAAGGGGTCCCATTGAATTTTTGTAAGCCAAAAAAAAATAATGGGAATTATTTTGCATACAACAATTGGCAATTCACTGGGAAGAACCAATTATCTATGTTGTTTTACAAATTTAGAGGTCATTTCATGATTTGAGGATGATATACCTCTGTAACCACAGTTTTTCACCTATACGATGGGTTCCACTTCATTGATTTTTTTATTTAAAATATAAGAACATGTAATAAGAAATTTTAGGCTCCTTTTCAAGCACTATCTATGAACGAAAATATGATGTAAATTGATTAAGTTCAATCTGTGCACAAATGTTGATAGAGCATGACACCTAACATAATATTTCAGTGATTTTACATTAGGCTAAGTTTGTTCCCCGTATCTCTTTTCCTAGAATTGCTTCATTTCTAGCGAGCATCTATAGCCTTGAAAAAGTTTCCTCGATACCATATAAGCATAGCCTTGCTGCCAGGGAGCATCTATAGCCTTAACAAGTTTACTTGTACTTCCCACATGATTTTATAGTGCTTTCAACTTCCTTTAAATTTTGTATTGATATCACCCTTTTAAATTTTGATATATAAACATTGCTAGTGAAAATTTAGTGTTAAGGAAGCGGGGTGGTACTAGAGTTTCTTAAATATGTTGGCCCTATCAAAACATGTGAGCCTAGTGGGTCTCTTTGTTGAAAAAATGAATAGGTTGTGATCTTAATGTTAAGTGGGTAGAGATCACCAACAATACCTTGAAAGGTACCTACAGATTCATACCCACCTTCGTGTAATCACTTAAACTTATTGTGAAAGTAACACCATGACCAAGGGAGGATCACAATCAAAAATTGAATTTTCAATCTGTTCATCCAAGGCTTAACCTCAGAATTCTAACAAGGTTAGCAAGACGTGTTCATCCAATTCTCATTGTTTGACCTTGGCGTCCCCTTTTTACCTTGAATCATATACATTGTATTCCTAGGTTTAAAATTTCAATGAGAACAACTTCATAGAAGGTGGACTTCTCATTATTTATCATAAAACAAATGTGTCACTTGTAGCAGGTACATTGAGATTAGGATATTAAAAGGAGATAAGGAAAGAAAATGGGTCACATCTTATTCAAAAAGTAAGATAAAATGAAAATGAAACTGTACAAACACGGTAATAATCGAAAATTTAAAACAAGCAATTATGAAAAATAAATCCTACAATATACAAGTCTACATCACCCTAGGTGATCATGAGAAGTATCATTTGAGGGATTGGCCATTGATAGGGAGTTCTTGAATCCCCCCCTCGAGAGTTTTAAATTTAAAGGTTCTACGGTGAATTAATTCATGAATCAAATATGGGCCAATACACAATTGTTGAAACTTAGAATGTTTCCCTTTAGTTTCATTTCCCTTGTCCAATTTTAGAACTAGGTCAACTATCTATAATTCTTTAGGATTAACAACGCTCTTATAAAACTAGTGTTTCACTAATTCTTGGCGTTGAGCAAGTTTTTCCTTTGCTTCCTTCTTTTTTTATTCCAATTTAAGGAGGGTCTTTAATCTATGTTGCATAATTGGAAAATTCTCTTTTTGAGTGGATTAGAACAATTGCAGAGAGGGGAAGAACATGTGAGTAGGTAGAATATCTTCTTGATCGTACACCAAGAAAAAGGGGGAGTTACTCAAGGAGGATTTTTGTGTTATGATAATGTCCCACAAGGTGTTAGGTAATGTTAAATGCTAGATTATTTCGTCGTCGGTAACAGTCTTTTTTATAATTGTTATCAATTTTTTGTTCATAGATTCAACTAGACCATTACCCTGGGTATAGTAATTTTATGCATATTTTATCTTGATGTTATTTTCCAATGCATTTTCAGTTAATTTCAATGAAGGGAAATACTTTTCATTTTCAAAGACCAAATATTAAGGAATTCCAAACCTAGTTACTATGTGGGAGTTGAGAAAAGATATCACCTGACTTTTAATTTTCACCTTGAGCAGGATAGATTCCATCCAACAACTGAAATAATATGTTGTTGTCAAGATGTATTTTTGCAGCTGGGATTAATTTTCCATATTATTTCCAAACCCCACAGTTGAAATGGGTAATCCATTGTTATAGGTTGCAATGGGATGCAGGTCTTCTTTCTCTTCTAGCTGACTTTTGGCATACCTCACACCATCTAGCATATGCATTCACATCCTTGAACATTGTAGGTGATCTAAGTGGATCCAAAATGCTAAAAAATTGATCATCTCAAATGCTAATGAAAATGACTCCATTATGTAGAGCTCAACGAGAGATTTCCAACAATGCATGAATCACCTCAAACATATGTCATATCAAAAAGTTATGTCAAGTTTTCGACAAAACATGGCAGAAGGAAAAATGGGGATGCCATGTGACAGGCCCATAGGCTGATACGTGAACCATCCATATAATTGAGTTGGAACAAGGTGACATCATGCTGACATGGAAACACAAAAGACTACCACATGTCACTTGAAAATGGCATTTTCAACACCTAATTGGACCAATGAAAAATTGTCATGTGTCAATCATACGGATGATGTGGAAACCATATAGTCCACATGGAACCATTGAATGGGTGACATGTGGCAGGACATATAGTGACGTGGAAAATATATTGGTAGCACAATCAAAGTTGATGTGGATCAATCCAATGGTTCCATGTGGTAGGGTGTATAGTTGGCAATGAGTTGGCAATGGTGGCCAATAAGAGGTTTCCACTGGACCAACTAGGTGGTGCCAAATCACAACTTCGAGAATCCCAAGGAGGGTTTCGGATAAAAAAATTATTGGCACGATTACAAGAATAATTTTCTTTTCATTGATGGCAAGAACAACAACGAACCAAACCTCGAGAGCACATAAGATGAGAAATCTCATAAGAGATAGTGACTTCCAGAAGTGCAGATGAGGTCCAAGAGAGGGACTCGCAGGGGGAGCAAATTTATAGACCCGTGAACACTTAGAAAACCTTCTAAGTCAGAGAGATTAGAATCTCAGGATGAAGAGAGACATTGACCGTTAGATCACCGATCCAGAGGACCAACAACTACCATATTGATTTAAGAGGAAGGACAATATAAGCAAGGGATGAGATCTGAGATGTCGATTATCCGAATCTTTGTCAGCCATCAGATCAAATTAAGTGGAAGGATAGGATAAGAAAAGATGGAGAATCATTGGATTTAATCCAAGGCAAAGCTGCATCGCAGACAGATTGAGCCATTGATCTAATATATTGATCAACAAAAAACATTCGTTTCGGGTTAAAAGTTGTGAGGAAGTTACACTTTGGGGAATCTCACTTCGGAAGAATTGGCAACTTGAAATTTGAATTACCCGAAATCTAAAATGAATAAGGACCATTGGATCTGGAGAAAATGTGATGACCGTTAGATGAAGGAGAACCACGTTAACATACCACATCATCAAGGACATATGACAGACCACATTGGCAAGGATGCATGGTGCAATCAGACAATGACAAGTGTCAAGTTGATTCAGTATTTCAGGTATGTTAAAATCACAAATCAGAATGACACATGGAAACTTCTCGGCTAATGACACACCATCAAGTGACGTAAGTAAGTGACATCACTCTGAGAGTTTTACTTCGGGAGATTTACCACCAACACTTGCCCAAACTCCCGAAGTGATTTGGCACCGTCCATCATTGAGGAGGACAGGTGGCGCGAGATCCAGATCTTCGGAAGTTTGTGTATGTGGAGAAGGTGAAAATTGTCGAAGACAAATCTCGACCGTTGATTGTCAGGGGGAGTACGTGTCAGCTGAACTGAGATTATGGAGAAATCTCACTTCAAGACTTTCCAGTTGAGACTTGAGAATTCCAAAGTCCGGAGACACGAAAGGATCGTAGCCATTGATCCAAAAGGGACACATGTTAGTGGATTGTCAGCTCCAAGAAAAAGGTAATAGAGATAAAGTTGAGATTTGAAATATCCGAAGTCTGGAAACCCGAAGGATATCTTGATTGTTGATCAAGAAAAGATCCGCGTAACCATTGATCTGGTTGAAAGTTCAATATCCTAAGGAGCTGAGGATTGTCAGTATGTAGGAGGACACACGGAAATAGATCATGTACTCTGGTTGGAACACTCTAGGAAAAATAAAAGGAAGGAAGAAAGTTGAGAGTTGAGATTCCCAAACCCCTAAAACCTGAAGTGGATATCAACTGTCCGATTCGAGAAGACCACGTGTCGATAGATTGTGAATTTTGGGTGGAAGCACTCCAGGGAAAGCGGAGTTTGAGAATCGAGACTCCCAAATCCTGAGAAGAAAAATCAATCTCATCCATCGGTTTGGAGGGCCACATGTCACTTGGTCATTAAGACTAAGGATTGCGCATGGACGGAGGAAAGAAGGAAGGAAAAGAAGATAGATAGGAGTCGTTGATCAAAGGAATCTATCAGATACCATGAGATCGACGATCATGTTCGATTGCAGGGCCAGAACATGATCAAGTCTTAATTTTTCGTGAGCGGGCTGCAATTGAAACCACAGTTTTTGAGAAAGGGTGCGTGGTATCTGGAGGTGGATTGCAGGAGAAAATAGGTTGATCCCAAACCACTCTTGGACATGCACACAATTGTTCTCTTACACAAGGACGTAGCTCGAGGTCACATGTGACAGGTGGCTAATGAGAAGAGAGCTCACACCTGCAATCACGTGGTCACGAGAGACCATCGCCCAAGGTCATATCAAGAAACGGAGCTATCTCTCACAAGACTGAGCTCAAGAAGATTTGCTTGAATAGGAATTTGGTCACCGCCGATGGTCATGTGAAGGAAGGGGCTTAGAAGCCAAAGAAGCCATAATTGACTGGTTGTAATTGACAGAGAAGATGAAGAGTTGCGGCTGCCAGAGAAGCCAAAGAATATTTGGATAACTATCACTAATGATGAACAGATACAGTATAACCGCTAGGGAAGATGAAGAGTTTGTATGATGATCAGGCAGAGGACTTGACGTGAGGAATATATGCAGAACATAGAGTATAGTGCGCTTTTTCAGAGGTTATGCATGCAGATAGGAGGAGAAGATGGGTAGTAGCTAAAGTGGAGATCAGAGACATAGAAAAATGAATGAAGAGGTAGCATAGAGCATGAAAGGGAGAAGAGAAGATGAACAGGGTGTGCGAAAGAAGATGCGAGCAACAACAAGACATTGATGCATTAGAGTAGATCAGTGTAGCAAAACAGTGATGAGACTGGTAAGCCATTGATAAATACTGTATCACTGTAATAACTTTTAGAAAGAAAATATTTATATTTCAGGGTGGTAGGGTGGTGCTAGGTAGGACTATTGTCCTCAGAGTTTCAAGTGGGTGCTTGAACATAGGGATTTGTAGATTCCATCTTGTTGCAGCCAGAAAATCTAGGGTGGTAGGGTGGTGCAAGGGAGAACCATTGTTCTTTGTTATACAGGTTAGTGCCTGGGTGACAGGAAGTTGGTGCTGGAACACTCAGGGAGTTGGTGCTTCCTTCTAGTGGGTGCTAGAGAAACTAGAGATTTGGTGCTCTCAGCAAGTTGTAGCTTGTAAAACAGAGGTGGTAGCCTCACATTGAGTTGGTGCTCAAAGATAGGTGATGTACAAAACATAAAATATTGCCTATCATTAGAAGAAGAAGAGGTTTTCTCCCTTAATGGGTTTCCTCATGAATATATGTCTCTATGTATATCATGTGTGTGATTGATGCTTATTATTTATGTTTTTCATGACTTTCATAATCTTGATGATCACTTAGATAACATTAATAATATTTCAATAGGCATAAAATTGTTTAAGCATAGTAGCAACTGATTCACCCCCCCCCTCTCAGTTGTCTTAGCATTTCCAACAATTGGTATAAGAGTTGGTTCCTTTTATCTAAGGGTAGATCCTAGAGCTTAAGCATGACTAGCCATGAAGGAACTTCAACCAATAAGGCCCCCCTGTTCAATGGAACAAACTTTGGCTTCAAGAAAGTTAGGATGAGAACCTGCATAATGGCTTTAGGTGCAGATGTCTTGGATGTGGTAGAGACTGGTTATGTAAAACTAGTTGTACTAGATTCTAAGGATGACAAGCTAGAGTTCAGCTTCAATGCTAAGGCTATGAATGATATTATGAGTGGGCTTGTAGAAGCAGAATTTGTAAAAGTTATGCACTTAGAATTTGCCAAACAAATGTGGGACAAAATCATTAGCAGTTATGAAGGTAATGAGAAGGTAAAGGATGCCAAGCTTCAAACCTACATACTATAGTTTGAAGAGATAAATATGAAAGAGGATGAAACTGTTGGGAAGTACTTTCTAAGAATTCAAGAACTAGTAAATGCAATGAAAGGACTTGGTGAAAAAATTGAGGAACCCTCTTTAGTTCAAAAAATTTTAAGATCTCTACCAGATAGGTTCAACCCAAAGGTCTCTGCTATAGAAGAACTCAATGATCTAAAAGCTCTGCCTATTGAACAACTCCTAGGAACTCTGACTTCTTATGAAATGAGGATAGGTAAAGATAAACCCACTTCTAGAGAAGCATCATTTAAAGTAGATAAGAATGAGGATTCTAAGCCTGATAAAATTGACGCAAAATTTGTGAGAAGACTAAAGAAAGGATCATGCAAGTACCAAGGCAAGTTTCCCTTCAAATTTTTTAACTATGGAAAGATAGGTCACTTTGCATCTAAGTGTCCACACAAGAAGAAGGACTAGAACTCTGAAGGTGAAGAGATTTGGTAAAATAAAAAGTTTACATGTAAACAATGATGACTCTTCAGGAGACACAGATAGTGACTCTTCTTGTGAAGATAAGGTTAATGAATTTATACTTATGGCCAAAGAGGATTATGATAATAAAATCACAGTAAATGATGTTAATGATGAAGAATGTGTGGTTGAATTGGAAGGAGAATTGATCAGTTCCCTAGAAGAAATTGCTAGACTCAGATTTAGGAAGAAAAAACAAAAACAGTTGTTGATACAGTTCGAGAAAGACAGTAAAAATCCTGATGAAGACTTTGCCTTGTTAAAAGTGGAATTAGAAGAAGCAAAGAAAATAGAGGACATTCTAAAATAGTAGTTATTAGAGAAGAAGGCAAGTTGTGAAGCCTCAGAAGAAGAGGTAGTAAAAACCAGAAAAGAGATGGAGAAGTTTAAAGCATTGTATCTCCAAAATCTTCCAAGAATTAAAGCCTCGACAGAACTAAATGATATTCTGAGCAAACAAAGATCTCCTTTGTTGAAGACTAGTTTAGTCTATGTAAGTGGTTCAAGCAGCAAAGAACCAGAAAGCAAAGAGCCAATAAAGACGATCAAGTTCCAAGTCAACAGACAATCAGACCATGTGAATACTTTGCCACCAACAACTAATAAAGACAAGATGATCCTTGATAAAAAACAAAGATATTAGAAGATGGAGAAACAAATGCCAAGAAGAAAGGCCATCCTTCAGGTACCAAAATTTCTTCCATGGTTACTATTTTTAATGCTCTAATTTTGGTCATAAGATTGCAAATTGTCAAATTAAGTTTAGAGACATGCAACTTAGGAGATAAATAAACAAACAATCTTTGCAACATAGAACTAAACAACCAATGAGTAGTCAAAGTTGCACCAATCACTTTGACCTATTGAACAATGAGCTCGAATGCTATAATTGTCATAACTTTGGCCACAAAGCTGCAAACTTCCATCTAAAGAATTACAAAGCAAATCCAAGGATAAAACCCCTAGTTAGAAATGCCAGCACATGGAAAAAGAAAGATAGTGAAAAATGTGGTCTAGTACTTTCAACTCAAAAACAAAAGGACTCCTAGAATATAGACAATGGATGTTCCAAGCACATGACTGGAGACAAGGATAAGCTTTTGTATATAAGTAAAAGAAAAACGGGAAATGTGCCCTTTGAAGAAGATTGTAAGGTAAAAAATGTAAACTCGGGACAAGTGGTGGATAAAGGCATAAGGACAGATAATGATGTTGATATT
>JZKD02S2032226.1:430232-447850 GCA_000966675.3 Picea glauca
AATATGCATGGAAATAAACCGATCAAGGTTCCTATTCCTATAGGTGTAAATTTATATGCAGATCATTGTCCCAAGACACAGGAAGAAGAAGAGGACATGTACCATGTTCCATATGCCAGTGAAGTTGGCAGTTTGATGTATGCAATGGTTTGTACTAGACCAGACATTGCACATGCAGTGGGAGTTTTGAGTAGGTAGATGTCAAAACCAGGGAAGGAGCATTGGACAACAGTAAAGAGGGTCTTCAGGTATCTTTGTGGCACCACCAGTTAGGGATTGTGCTACAAAGGAAGACCAGGATTGGACAAAGTGGTGGACATACATGGCTTTGTTGATGCAGACTGGGCTAGAGATTTGGATTGTAGAAGATCTACAAGTGGGTATGTGTTTAACCTATTTGGAGGAGCAATCAGTTGGATGAGAAAAAGATAGGCTATAGTGGAACTCTCAACTACAGAAGCTGAATACATGGCAACCACTCATGCAAGCAAGGAAGCAATATGGTTACAAAGATTGTGTTCAGGTATTGGGTTGGTACAACAAGCAGTGAGATTAGACTGTGACAGTCAGAGTGCAATATTCCTGGCAAAGAACCCATCTTATCATTCGAAGACAAAGCATATTGATATTCAATATCACTTTGTGAGAGACATGGTTGAGGAAAATAAGGTGTTGCTGGAAAAGGTTGACACTTTGAAGAATGCTGCAGATTCATTGACAAAGTCCATGAGCACATAAAAGTTCTCCTGGTGTAGAGTAACAATGGGCATTGTTGCCCTGGATTATTGACTATATGATCCCCTGGGCCCCTGGATGCAAAGAAAACAACAAGTGGGAGAATGTTGGGTATGTGTTATATTCTTTGCATGTGTGTGTGTGTGGGCACATCAAATACGACAACTGCAGACTTTTGCTATTTTTAGCGGATTTTGCTATTTTTAGTGGATTTGTAAATTAATCCTGAATTAAGGGATTAGGGTTTTGGTATCTATGGAATACCTAAAAAATTGTATATATTGTATGGCAAATGGTGAAATTTGAGATAATGAAAATAAGAAAGGTTTTCCTAGTTGAGGGTTTCCGGTATAAAATCTCTGTGTACTCTGTGTATGATCCATTGATTAATTTTTGTATTGCTTAAGAATCTATATGCATTGCTTTACTTCACAGGTTTAAAACTTACACTAAAAGCATAAGGACCGATAATAATGTATATGTGCTGAAATAAGATAGAGAAGAGTGCCATCTAAGCAAACATAATGAAAGCTGGTTATGGAATATGATACTTGGACATATAAACTTTGACCACTTAATCAAGATAAAAAATCTTGAGGCAATAAAAGATCTTGCAAGAATATCAAAGCCACAAGATTCTGTGTGTAAACCCTACCAAGTAGGAAATCTAACCATGACACAGTTTAAATCCAAGAGCTTTACTTCAACAAAGAAACTAGTCCAATTAGTTCATATGGATTTATGTGGACGATCAAGACAGGAAGGCACAGGGAAGGAAAATTACTTCATGTTGATCATTGATGATTACTCCAGACTCACTTGGGTTTCATTTCTCAAAGAAAAAGATGAATCATTTGAGAAATTTAAAATATTTAAGGCTTTCACTGAGAATCAAATAGGCAGCAGTTTAAAGGAAGTAAGATCAGACAAAGGAGGAGAATTTATGTCAAGTGATTTCAAGGAATTTTGTGATAAACATGGGATCAAGAGAGAATACACAATGCCAGGATCTCCATAGCAAAATGGAGTAGTTGAGAGGAAAAATAGAATAGTTCACGAAATGGCCAGGTCAATGATGAATGAGAAGAACATTGGTCAAACCTACTTGGTAGAAGCAATACAAATAACCATCCATATTCTTAAAAAATCCCACCTCAGACCACACAGTGACAAGGCACCTTATGAACTGTGGTATGGAAGACTTGCTTCAATCAAACACTTCTATGTCTTTGGGAGTAAGTGCTACATAAAGAATAATAATGAAAACCTTGGCAAATATGATGGTAGGGCTGATGAAGGTATCTTCTTGGGGTATGCTACAAACAGTAAAGGATACCCATGCTATAATAAGAGGCATCATAAATTGGTTGATTGTATTGATATAAAAGTTGATGAAGAAATCCATGTACGAGATGTAAGCAATGTTGAATCAACATCAGAGGATATAGTTGAAATTGAAGATAAATAGGTCCAATAATCAAAAAGAGAAGAAGACTCTGAGTTATATGAAGATACAAATACTCAGGCATACTCAAATCATTGGACATCATCAAATCCTTCCTCCAGAATTACTCAAAAGAATCATCCTGCAAGCCAGATAATTGGTGAAAAGGACAAAGGTGTACAAACTAGGAGAAGGATAATCAAAGACACTGAGCAATCACATATATCCCTCATATCCATAGTGGAACCCAAGAACTTTAATGAAGCCAGTAAAGATGTGAATTGGTTAAAATGAATGAATGAGAAACTGGAATAGATTGAGAAGAACAATACTTGGGAGCTTGTTCCTAGACCTGCAGATAAGAATGTATTTGGCTACAAATGGGTGTTTAAGAATAAAATGAATGAGCAAGGAAATATTGGGTGTTTAATATTGTTTAAGGCTAGATTGGTCTGCAAAGGGTATGCTCAAATAGAAGGACTAGATTTTTATGAAACATTTGTGCCCGTAGCAATATTATAATCTATTAGAATGTTTCTTGCCTATGCTTTTCATAAGAAGTTTAAATTCTATCAAATGGATGTCAAGTCATCTTTTCTAAATGGAGATATGAAATAAGAAGTCTATATGGAACAACCAGAAGGGTTCCAACTGTCAGATAACCCTGACTTTGTCTGCAAGCTGAAGAAAGCCGTATATGGGTTGAAATAAGGTCCTCGTGCTTGGTACTACAGACTGGATAAGTATATTCAAGACAAAGGGTTCAAGAGAGAAACAATTGAAAACAATCTAGATATCAAAACAAAGGATAACGATTTTCTCATTGTGTTTGTCTATGTAGATGACATCATCTTTGGAAGTAATAATGCTTCATTGGTACAATGGTTTGTTTATTCCATGTAGTCTGAATTTGAAATCTCTATGATAGGGGAACTGCCATTTTTTCTTAGTCTTGTTATCACATAAAGTTGTCAAGGCCCATAGGCATGTGTCAAATTATCCGAGTCTGTCTCCTTGCCCCAATTTTCTCTATTTTTGTTGGCCATGTCCTTGTGTTTTTCCTCCCTTGTAGTATGCAAAATTGCTTTATGTTCACCTTTCTATTTGAGCTTAGCCCTTTGGCCACTGGAACTAATCATATGTTTTCCCTAGTCCCATTCAGTTGTCCAAATCTTCATTTGTCATAGGCCATAGATCTTTTAATGGTCTAACATGGTCTCAGATCAAGCGAGCGAGCAAGATCAGTTGTCGTCGACAGCAACTGAGTGCATGAATCAGGGGTTAAGAGGTGGTAGAACTGTTCAACAAAAGTCGCGAGATAATGATTCATGAAAATGAAAATCTGGGTCGTTCGATCGAGAAGAGTCATGGGTCGTTGATCTGACATCAGGGAATTTTAGAGGATCGGGAATCGGGTGTTTAGGATTCTCATCGTAAAGTTTTATCCATGGCCCAAAGTCCCGAGACCCGAAATCCTGATAGACCAATCTTAGTTTTCCAAACCTAAGGGACATGTAGGACTAGATCAAGTAATTTTGCAGTTTCACGAGTCAGGGTTTCAGAAGTGGAGCACGATAAGAATCCCAAAATGCAAAATCGCGAAGCGCCCTAGAATCAGGCTTGTGGTCTCAACGTCCGATCACATGTGAAGTGGGTCTGAAAAGAGGAGCTAGCGCTCATCACTTAGCTAGTGTTTTGTGTTGTCAGGAAAAGGATCGTGGCCATTCATTTTAAATCAAGCCTAGTCGTCGATATCGAAAGTCTTTTTTCAATTTTGGGTATCGCGATGTTGAGAGAAAATAGGAGTAAAGACTCTCGAAAGGAAAAATCTCGAAAGCGCCTTTAGGTGTAGGCTCCAGGTCGCAACCCAAGGTCACATACAAGATCATGATGATGGAAAAGAGCCATGCCAAAGGGCTGAAAGTTCCTGTATTGATTAGAGAAGGAGAATAGCAGGGCGCGAGGTGTCGAGAGTAATTTAACAAAGTCATGATGCACCACCTAGAGAATTCATGGATGTCAGGACTCATCCCAATCCCAATGAAGGAAGTTAATGAAAGTAGGGGATGGTGGTTGAAACCTCGTTTCATCACATAAATGGAAATAATGAAAGGATGGTCGTGGTGGCTAGCTGACAACCCAAAACTCCTATGTAAATGAGTTTTCCTACAAATCCCATACTGTTTTAATTTCACATCTGACAGAGGAAGACAAGTGCAGTCTGACAACAAAAGTAGGAGATGCAAAGCTTTGAATACAGTGGTTTGTTCATGTCCTTAAGGGACCTTAGAATTTTTGAGTATATATACTTAGTTTTGATATTTTGTTAGGGTCAATGGTTGAGCGGAGCTCCTGATTGTAAATTTTTAGTACAAGCCTTTGGTTCTTTGGCTATGTTATGTAGTTGAGACATCTTGTCTAATGAAAGTTAGTTTCCCTTTCATCTCTTTGCAATGACTGTATTAGAACACTCGAGCATGGAAGATCCAGTTGAGGATAGTTGTGTTTGTGTGATGTATGTTTGATCACAGTGACACCACTGTCAGTTTTAATCAGTTCCTTGTGTAGCTTTCCTTCCAACACTGAATGAACCGGGCATGGATGATCCATTCAGACGATTATTATTGAATTTTGATGTATGATTGATTTCAGTTCATGATAATTTCATTTAGTTCCTTGTAGCTCTGAGCTAAGAATATCTTGTCTTTCATGTTTTCTTCTCCTTTAGCTACCGAAAGACTAGATGTCCACAACAGACCACTTCATCTTCTTTAATTTCTTCCCTCTACTCACCACTATGCAACAAATCACTGACTGAAGTTATATCAAGACCTCACTTGTCTATGCATGCCAACCCATTTTTCTGAGTTAAAGAGACATAATCTTGAGACTGTGTTCATTAGACCACCCTTAAATTTATTCATTGTGACCTACAAACTGATGGGTACTGGGGTTACCTCTGCCACAATCTAGAGGTGACTTCTGGTGCTAAAATTTTCTGGTGTCGTTGCCACGAACGAAACTAAAGATTTTCCATGGGATTGAACTTAGTACATCAAAGTTTGCAACTGTGCACCTGGTGACTCCATTGAGGTAGATCCACTGGTGACTCCACTATTTTAGTTGTGGCTTCTATAAGCAGACACACGAGGTCTACTCCACAGTTTCCTTTAGCAACACCTGAAGCTAACCCAGAGAAAATTGTCAGAAAGGGAACAACCTTCCGAGAAGGTACTTCTACTATTGAACTAGGTATTTCTGATAATTTTCACTGCCCTTCTTTAGAAAATCCAATAGCTTCTTCTCATTTTCCTATCACACCATCTGTTGGAGTTTCCTGAATTTTAAATTTTGGGAGTATTCCCGTTGATTTTTCCCCTCCTAGTCTGGGATTGGAGGGAGAAATCCTTGTCACTCCTCTCTCCCCTGAAATTGTACCATGGTTTAGACCCAATGCCTTAGAATATTTTCCTACCCCGGTCTTTACTACCCCTCCTCCTATTACTGATTCTGCTACCACAGAGAGGGAAGCCTCTTTTTCTTCAGGCCCTTTAGCCTTTTCTTCGAATCCTCTATTGTTTCCCTTTCCTCCCAGAGGCTCAGTTCCAGTCTCCAAAGTTCGAACCCCTTCTCCTCCTAATTCTCCTCCACCTCATATCCCTATGGCGGGTGCTAAACCCCCTAGAAATAGAATGGATTCCATAGTGGCTGCAAGATATGCCCCTCTAGTCCTACCTCAGCCAATGAATGCTCTCCCTGCTAGAGATTACCTAAAGTATATGCCCAAATTCACTAGAGAGGAAGACATCACTGCTGAAGAACACCTTGCTTATTTCTACAGTTATGCAGACAACCTTAACATAAAAAACGAAGATGTATGGATGGGAGTTTTCATCCAGAGCCTTGATGGGGAGGTTAGGAAATGGTTTAGGGGATTAACCCATGTATCTATTGCTGGGATTGAATCTCTAGATGATGTTTTCTTGAGGCAGTAGGGGGATAAAAAATATTTTATGTATTATATCACAGAATTTGGATCCCTAAAAAGGAAAGAGGGAGATTCTTTCTCTGACTTCTCCAAAAGATTCAACAAGATGTACAATAAGATCCCTGTTGAGATAAAACCCACAGAAGCCTATGCCAAAATCACTTATGCTAGTGTGTTTGACCCTGATTTATGCCTCCTTCTCAGAGAGAGAAGAGCTACTTCCTTAGCTAATATGCAAGATGCATCTCTGGAAGTAGAATCCAATTTGTTGCCAGTTGATAGGCTCAGAAGCAAATTCGACAGAGACAAGGGTAGGGGAAGGTCTTAGGCCTCAACCTCTGATTCTTCTACATCTCACCCTCAAGTAGAGGAATTGACCAAGATGGTGAAGTCCCTGTCTACAAAAATGAAGAAGATAAAATTCGAGGCGAAGCAAGGTTACAAGAATGTCTCAAATGATGATAACAGAAGCAAATTTAGGAGACCGAATAACAATGGTCCTCAGATTATGCCAAGGGAACAAAGGGATAGAGATAGGAATGATCATAAAATTCAAACCCCTCTTCAAAATAACTCGGTTGATGATCAAGAAAGGGAAGAAGAAGAGCTTGACCTTGAAATTCACTGTATTTGAGACACCTCCCCTTTCCCCCATTTGACTCAGTCTGCATACAAGGAATCCCTCATGAATAGCCAAATAAATGAGATAAGTACAGCTGAGAATATAAATAATGGCCCCAACAAATACAACCTCCGGTCTAAGGAGAGATAAGGGAATTCTGATGTCCCTGATCAGCCCTCTGGAGCAGAAAAGCCTGCTAGAGACGCAGTGAAAAGTAGCAAAGAAAAGAAAGTTCAGAATTCCCCACCCATAGCCAAATATCCTGTCCCAAAGGTGAGATAAATTATGAAGCCCCCTTCCCCTTTTAACTTTGAGCATGAAATTCAGAAGATCAGAATCCTTGTTCCCCTTTCATAGCTAGTCAAACACGAAGACTTCAAAAAGTCCCTCTCTAAGCTGCTGCAGTCCGAGCCACCCCGTCATTCCAAAGACTTGGTAAATCTCCAAGATGAAAAGCTAGTAGTCATCCCAGGTCCCATGGTAGAATATAGAGATGATCCATCCCCTCCCTTGTACACATCACTGAACATACATGACAAGGTGCTACATAATTGTTAGATGGACTCAGGGGCATCTCATAATCTCATACCCAAAACCATCATGGAAGAACTTGGATTAGAAATCACAAAGGCCTATCATGATTTGTATTATTTTGATTCGAGGAGGGTGCAATGGAGTCATCAAAGACCAAGTGGTGAAATTGTTCCAGCTACCCATGAAAAGTGTGGTCATGGATATTGTGGTGGTTGACATTCCTCCCAAATTCGGCATGTTGTTGTCAAGATCTTGGATACAAATACTTGGGGAAACCTTGCATATGGACCTCATGTATGATACCATTCCAGTATTTGGAGGGGAGCATAGAAGACTGTACAAAGAAGCTCAGTTGGCCTACATTATCAGTGATGAAGTAGACCCCACCAATCATCCTATATTTTCCCTGGATACTGATTTAGGATCCAACCTATTGCAACTCACTGATGCCCCTAAACCCTCTCTTGAGATCAGAAATTCCATTACTCTCGGTGAATATGCTCCTCCCATTACCTCTATATGGAAAATGTTTTTTGATGGATCCTCGTCTAGTGAAGGTGTTGGTGCTGGAGTGGTTTTTGTGTTACCTTGTCATGAAACCATATCCCTGTCATATAAATTAGAGTTTGAAACTATCAATAATGTGGCAGAATATGAAGCTCTTGTTTCGGGTTTGAGGGCTACAAAGGAGATGGGAATTGAAGAGATAGCAGTGTTCGCAGATGCCAAGTTGATTGTCTAGCAAATCGGAAATTCTTACCAGGCCAAGCACCCTCGGCTTAGAAGTTATAGAAATGAAGTGTGGGATCTGGTTGACATCTTTTTCTTGGCTTTCAATATTTCATTTATTCCCAGAGAAGAAAATGTCATGGTCGATTCTATGGCCATCTCAGTGAGCCATTTTAGATTCCCTCTTCCACTTAAACTCAGGTACGACGTGGAAGTGAAATACAGACCCTCTATACTTGATAACGTCAAGCATTGGAAAGTGTTTGAGGATGATCTTCAAATCAAAATATTCTTGGAAGTTGTTAATGAGTTTTCAGCATTACACATTGATCAAGATCTCAATTTTGAAATAGAGCCTCATGCCCATGTTCTTCGGAACAAAATGGTTGATCATCACATTGTCTAGTTTCCCAACAATCACATCCCAAAGGGACTGGTTCCTTTGGAAAGGCTATTTGACAAAAATGATGTAGCAGTAAAGGGTAAAATCTCAAATGATGATGCTGATGTGCCTGAGTGCAATATTGGCATAGAGTTGGATCCAAAGTTTGTCAAGTTGTCAACCAACATGTCAAGGGAGTAGAAAGATGAGTATGCTGAGTTATTAAAAGAATTCACTGATCTCTTTTCCTGGACCTATGAATACCTCAGAACGTATGACACCAGCATAATTGAGCATAAGATCCTTTTGAAAGAAGAGGCCAAACCATTTAGGCAGAAATTAAGAAAAATAAATCCTATGCTACTGCCTATTATGGAAAGGGAGGTAAAGAATATATTGGATGCCCAGATCATCGTGCCTTTGAGATATTCATAGTGGGTGGCCAACTTGGTCCCAGTGAGAAAGAAGAGTGGGGAAATCATAATTTGTGTCGATTTAGGGAATGTGAACAGGAGTTCAAAGAAAGACAATTACCCCTTGTCAAAAATGGAGCACATATTACAAAGGGTAACTGGTGCATCAAGGATATCCATGGTTGATGAATTTTCGGGATACAATTAGATCTTGGTCCTTTCTGAAGACAAAGAAAAAACAACCTTCACCACTCCTTGGGGCACATTCATGTATGCCAAAATGCCCTTTGGGTTGATGAAAGTGGGGGTGACCTTTTAAAGAGCCATGGATATCGCTTTCGTTGGAAAAAAGGACAAGTTCATGGTCATCTATCTAGACAATATCACAGTCTTCTCTAGATCAGATAGAGAGCACAATGAGCATTTAAAAAGGGTTTTCCTGAAATGCAGAACGTTTGGTCTCTCTTTAAATCCCAAGAAATCGTTGTTTTCCATGAAGGAGGGAAGATTATTGGGGCATATAGTATCTGTTGAGGGAGTAGGAATTGATCCCGTAAGGGTGGAAGCAATCCAAGCCTTTTCACTCCCAAGATCCAAGAAAGAGGTCCATTCTTTCTCGGGGAAATTTGATTTTCTAAGAAGGCTTGTTTCCAATTTTGTCGAATTAATGAAGCATATCACAACCATTCTCAGGAAGGAGAACAAACTGAAATAGACTCTTGATCCCAAAGAGTCCTTCAACCAAATTAAGAAGGCACTGACTGAGGCACCCGTGTTGATCAGTCTTGATTATTCCAAGGATTTCCTAATCTTTTCCTTTGCTTTGCATGTACAGTAGTAGCCATTTTGTTGGAGAAGAATGTTGAAGGGTTGGAGCAGCCTATTTTATTTTTCAGCCACGCATTGAGAGAGGTTGAGGTGAAATATGACATGATGGAGAAGTAGGTCTATGCTTTGGTTAAATCTCTCATAGCTTTCAGAGTCTATGTCCTGCATTAAAAATAATTGCATATGTTCCTTTAGCTATTGTAAAGGATATTCTCATTCAGCCAGACATAGATGGAAGGAGGAGTCGATGGTTTGCCAAAATACTCAAATTTGACCTAGAGATAAATCCCACCAAATTGATTAAAGGTCAAGGTTTAGCCATACTGTTGGCTAAATCTAACTGCAATGATTTGGGGATAAGCTTCATCAATGAATGCTCAGAAAATTAGAAAGCTGAGTTGTATGGTACAAATGCCCAGGCAGACCCCCAACTAGCGAGATGTCCTTGGTACAAGGATGTCATATATTTTCTACAAGAATTGTAGCCCCCCAATGGCATGAAAAGGATCAAGGAAAGATCTTTAAAGCTCAAAGAAATTAAGTATTTCTTTGTTGATAAACATTTATATTGTAAAGACCACCTGGGGGTACTTCTGAGATGTTTAGACCCACACGAAGCACAAAGGATTATGTTAGAATTTCATGAAAATTTGTGTGGGGGACATCACTTATGGAGAATGACGGCCAATAAAATTCTCAGGGCTGGTTATTTCTAGCCCACTCTGTTCACTAATGTTTGCACAAAAGTCAGAGCCTGTGCTAAATGTTAGAAATTCTCAGAAAAGAAGCAACTAAAGCCCCTGCCATTGAATCCATTGGTTGCTTCAGGGCCCTTCCAGCAGTGGGGCCTAGACATCATTGGGGAGATTCATCCTGCATCCAGTGATTGGCATAGATGGATCCTAATTGTGATAGATTATTTTACCAAGTGGATTGAAGATATCCCCACCAAGAGCACTTCCCACAAGATAATCATTAGTTTCCTAGAGGATATCATAGAAAGATTTGGATGCCCGAGCAGAATTGTCACAGACAATGCCACTTCTTTCAAAGATGAACTATTGATCTGCTTTTTTGAGTAGTTCAAAATTAAGTTGATTCACTCTACCCCATACTACCCCCAGGGCAATGGACTGGCAGAGTCCTCTAACAAAATCCTGATCAAAATCATTAAGAGAATGTTAGAGGATAATAAAAAGGCATGGGATTCAAAGCTCAAGTTTTCTTTGTGGGATGATAGAGTGACAACAAAAATAGCTCTTGGCGTCTCTCCATTCCAGCTAGTATATGGAAACGAAGCAGTTTTTCCCTCTCAGCTGCCTTACCTGTGGAGAAATTCTTTCAAGATCACCAAGGTGAGCCCGATGATATGATGAGAAGAATCCAGCAGTTGGTTGAAGTGCATTAGGTGAGAGAAAAGCTCCTGGATAGAGCACATGAGCATCAACATAGAGTCAAACAGGCTTTTGACGGGAAGGTGTGAAAAGGATATTTCTAGCTAGAAGATCTAGTATTAAAATGGGACGCACCGAAACAGGACAGAGGCAAGCATACCAAATTCGAGGCCTTATGGATCGGCCCCTTAAAGATTTCTGAAGAATTTCCGAAAAATACTTACAGGTTATAGAATATGGAGGGTGATGAAGTTTTTGGTGGCCCTGTAAATGTCCACTTCCTAAAATAAAATAAAATTTTAAAGCTGCAACTGGCATCCCACCATTGTAAATACTATCCTTGTTTTGTTTTTGTTTTATTTTTATCTTTCTACGACTGAAAGACTCCATAAACCAATAGCTAAGGCACTGGAACTACTTTTTCTTGGCATCTCGCAGGGAGCATGCCATCCCCTATTGAGCCAAATGTTATCACATAAAGTTGTCAAGGACCGTAGGCGTGTGTTAACTTATTCGAGTCTGTCTCCTTGCCTCGATTTTCTCTATTTTTGTTGGCCATGTCCTTTTGTTTTTCCTCCCTTGTAGTCTGCAAAATTGCTTTCGGTTCACCTTTATGTTTGAGCTCATCCCTTTGGCCACTAGTACTAATCATATGTTTTCCCAAGTCCCAGTCAGTTGTCCAAATATTCATTTGTCACAGGGTGCAGTGCTTGGAGCGATCTAACATGGACTCAGATCAAGCGAGCGAGCAAGATCAGTTGTCACTGACGGAAAGAGAGAATGGGAATTGAGGTTTCAGAGGTGGTAGAAATGTTCAACAAAAGTCGTGAGATCCCGATTCGCAAAAAGGAAAATCTGGGCCATCCGATCGAGAAGAGTCGTGGGCCATTGATCTGACATCGACGAATTTCAAAGGATTGGGAATTGGGAGTTCAGGATTCTTGTCGTAAAGTTTCATTCATGGCCCAAAGTCCCAAGACCCAAAAACTTGAAGGACCAATCTCAGCCATCCAAACCTAAGGGATGCATGGCACCAGATCAAGTAATTTCTTGGTTTCGCGAGTCGGGGTTTCAGAAGTGGAGCACGACAAGACTCCCGAAACATGAAATCGTGAAGCGCCTCGGAATTAGGCTCATGGTGTTAGTGTCTGATCACATGGGAAGAGGATCTGGAAAGAGGGGGTAGCGCTCATCACTTAGCTAGCATTTCATGTTGTAAGGAAAAGGATCTTGGCCATTCATTTTAAAGAAATCCTAGCCGTCGATCTCGAAAGTCATTTCGCAATTTCGGGTATCACAATGTTGAGAGAAAAGAGGAGTAAAGACACCTGAAAGCAAAAGTCCCGAAAGCGCCTTTAGGTGTAGGCTCTAGGTCGCAGCCCAAGGTCACATACAAGACTAGGCTGATGGAAAAGAGCTGTGCCAAAGGGATGAAAGTGCCTTTATTGATTGCAGAAGGAGAGCAACATGGCTCGAGGCATCGAGACTCATCCCGATCCCAACGAAGGCAGTTAATGAAAGTAGGGGATGGTGGTTGAAACCTCGTTTCATCACATAAATGGAAAGCATGAAAGGATGGTCATGGTGGCTAGCTGACAACCTAAAACTCCTATGTAAATCAATTTTCCTGCAAATCCCATACTATTTTAATTTCACATCTGACAGAGGAAGACAAGTGCAGTCTCACAACAGAAGTAGGAGACACAAAGCTTTGAATGTAGTGGTTCGTTCATGTCCTTGAGGGACGTTAGAAGTTCTGAGTATATACACTCAATTTTGATATTTTGTTAGGGTCGATGGTTGAGCGGAGCTCCCAATTGTAAGGTTTTAGTACATGCCTCTAGTTCTTTGGTTATGTTATGTATCTGAGACTTCTTGTCTAATGAAATTTAGTTTCCCTTTCATCTCTTTGTAACGGCTGTATTAGAACACTCGAGCATGGAAGATCCAGTCGACGATAGTTTTGTTTGTGTGATGTATGTTTGATCACAGTGACACCACTATTGTTTTTAATCAGTTCCATGTGTTACTTTCCTTCAATCACTGAATGACCCAAGCATGGAAGATCTAGTCGGATGATTATTATTGAATTGTGATGTATGATTGATTTCAGTTCATGATAATTTCATTTAGTTCCCTGTAGCTCTGAGCCAAGAAGATCTTGTCTTTCGATTTTTCTTCTCCTTTGGCTGCCGAAAGACTAGACGTCCATAGCAGACCACTACGTCTTCTTTAAGTTCTCCCCCCTACTCACCACTATGCAACAAATCACTGACTGAATTTAGATCAAGCCCTCACTTGTCTATGCATGCCAACCCAGTTTTCTGAGTTAAAGTGATATAATCTTGAGACTGTGTCCATTAGACCACCCTTAAATTTATCCATTGTGACCTACAAACTGATGGGTACTAGGCTTACCTTTTCCACAATCCATAGGTGACTTATGGTGCTAACAAGTCTGCAAATCACTCAGAGGTCTGAAGGAATATTTCTTTCTCAAGAGAAATATATAAGAGAAATGTTGAAAAGGTTTCAAATGGAAGATTCTACACCCATGAGCACACCTATGGTCACTAGATGTAAGTTAAGAAAGGATGATAACTCACCTAATGTTGATCAGAGTTCATATAGGTCTATGATAGGCATCCTATTGTTCATCACAACATCCTGTCCAGACATAATGCACATTGTTGGAGTGGTAGGAAGGTATTAGGCTGCACCTAAATATAGTCATTTGTTAGCTTTCAAAAGAATATTCAGATACTTGAAAGGAACAATGAACTATGGCCTATGGTATCCTAGGAATCAGAATTTTCAACTATCAGTCTATTCATATGTTGATTGGGCTAGCTATGTGGATGAAAGGAAAAGCACGAGTGGAGGTGCATTCTTCTTAGAAGATTCTCTTGTAGTATGGTTGAGAAAGAAGCAAGGTTCCATTTCCTTATTGACTACAGAAGTTGAATACATTGCAGCTTCCACTTGTTGTACCCAAGTATTATGGATGATTCAGACACTTGCAAACTTGGAGGTAAAGTATAATGCACTAATCCCAATTCATTGTGATAATGCTAGTGCCATTAGTGTGTCCAAGAATCTTGTATTTCACTCGAAGACCAAGCATATACCCATCAAGTATCACTTCTTGAGGGAACAGGTAACCAACACAGTTATTTCTTTACATTATATTCCATCCAAATATCAGATTGTTGATATCTTCACTAAACCACTAGCAAAAGCTTAGTTTGAGTATCTACACCAGAAGTTGGGCCTGACCCTGTTATCAAGTTAAAATGGTCTATCTGATCAGTGGGAGAGTGATCCTAGTATATCTGATCAGGGGGAGCACAGATTCACTCCCTGTTTTCTTTGACATTAATGTCAAAGGGGGAGAAGAAGGTGTTGTCTGTATTCTACAGTTGGACATCTAAGAAGAATAGTGCAACCGTTCATGGTTGACATCAATGCCAAAGGGGGAGATTGTTGGAATGATTACAGGAAGAATGTCCTTGTCATTGATGGAAAGAACAAAAGTGAACCAAACCTTGAGAGAGAAGAAGACGAGAAAGCTCAGAAGATATAGCGGTTTCCAAAAGTGTAGACAAGGTCCAAGAGATGGACTCGCAGGAGGAGCAAAGGTCGAGACCCGTGAACACTTAGAAAACCTTCTAAGTCAGAGAGATCATAAGCTCAAGAGGAAGAGTGACAGTGACCATTGGATCATCAATCCAGAGGACCAACAACTGTCGGATTAATTTAAGTGGAAGGACATGATAAGCAAAGGATAAGATCTGAGATCTCGATTATCTGAATCTTCGTCAGTCATCGGATCAAATTAAGCAGAATGATAGGATAAGCAAAAATGGAGAGTCATTGGATTTAATCCAAGGAAAAGCTACATCGCAAACAGATTGAGCCATTGATCTAAAATCTTGATCAACGAACAACATTCATTTCTGGTTAAAATTTGTGAGGAAGTTACACTTCAGGGAATCTCACTTTGGAAGAATTGGCAACTTGAAAGTTGAATTACCTGAAGACCAAAATATGAAATGAATAAGGAACATTGTATCTGGAGAAAATGTGATGACCGTTAGATCAAGGATAACCACGTCATCAAACCACATCAACAAGGACATATGGAAAACCATGATGGCAAGGACGCATGGCACAATCAGACATTGAAAAGTATCAAGTTGATTCGGCATTTCAGGTACATGCAAATCACAAATCTGAGTGACACGTGGAAAATACTCAGCTCATGACACATCATCAAGTGACGTAACTCCGGGAGTTTTACTTTGGGAGCTTTACCACCAGCACTTGTCCAAAGTCCCAAAGTCTCTAATGCCAAAGCCCCGAAGTGATTTGGGGTTGTCCATCGTCGAGGAGGACAGGTGACATGAGAAACACAACTTCAAAAGTTTGGGGATGGGGAGAACGTGAAAATTGCCGAAGACAAATCCCAACTATTGATTGTCAGGGGGAGTACGTGTCAACTAATCTGAGATTCTGAAGAAATTTCACTTCAAGAATTTCCATTTGAGACTTGAGAATTCTGAAGTCCGGAGACACAAAAGGATAACAGTTGTTGATATGAAAGGGATGCGCATGAGTGGATTGTCAGTTCCAGGAAAAAGGTGATAGAGATAAAGTTGATATTTGAAATCTCCGAAGTTTAGATACCCGAAGGAAATATCGACTGTTGATCAAGAAAGGATCCACATAACCATTGATCTGGTTGAAAGGTCAAATTCTTGAAGGATCTGAGGATCGTTGATCTATAGGAGGACACACGTCAACAGATTGTGTACTTTGGTTGGAACACTCTGGGAAAAAGAAAAGGAAGGAAGAAAGTTGAGAGTTGAGATTCCCGAACCCTGGAAACCTGAAGTGAATCTCAACCATCTTATTCAAGAAGAACATGTGTCGATAGATCATGAATTCTGGGTGGAAGCATCGCAAAGAACGCAAAGTTTGAGAATCGAGACTCCCGAATCCTGAAAGGAAAAATCGATCTCGTTGGTCGGTTTGGAGGGCCACATGTCACTTGGTCATTAAGACTAAGGATCGCACATGGAAAGAGGAAATAAGGTTGGAAAGGGAGATAGATCGGAGCCGTTGATCGAAGGAATCTATCAGAGACCATGAGATTGACGATCCTACTCGATTGTGGGGCCAGAACATGCTCGAGTCTTAATTTTTCATGAGTGGGATGCAATTGAAACCATAGTTTTGGAGAAACGGTACGTGGCAGCTGGAGGTGAATTGTGGGGAGAAAATTGATTGATCCCAAACCACTCTTGGATGCACCTGCAATCGTTCTCTTACGCAAGGATGTATTTTGAGGTCACATGCGACAGGGGGCTAATCAGAAGAGAGCTCGCACCCGCAATCACGTGGTCAAGACAGACCATCACCCAAGGTCATATCAAGAAATGGATCTAGCACTCACAAGACCGAGCTTGGGAAGTGCCTTTTGGATAGGCATTTGGTCATCGCCGATGGTCATGTGAAGGAAGGGGCTTAGAAGCCAAAGAAGCCATAATTGACTGGTTGTAACTGACAGAGAAGATGAAGAGTTGTGACTACCAGAGAAGAAAAATAATCTTTAGATAAATACCACTGATGATGAATAGATATAGTATAACCACCAGGGAAGATGAAGAGTTTGTATGATGATCAAGCAGAGGAATCGACGTGAGGAAGATATGCAGAATAGAGAGTATAGAGCGCTTTTTCAGAGGTTATGCATGTGGATAGGAGGAGAAGATGGGTAGTACCTGAAGTGGAGATTAGAGACGCAGCGAAAAGAATGAATAGGTAGCACAGAGCATGAAAAGGAGAAGAGAAGTTGAACAGGGTGTGCACAAGAAGATGCGAGCAACAACAAGACACTGATGCATCTAAGTAGAGTAGTGTAGCAGAATAGTGATGATACTAGTAAGCCATTGATAAATATTGTATCATTGTAATAACTTTCAAAAAGCAAAGATTTATATTTCAGGGTGGTAGGGTGGCTCTAGGGAGGACTATTATCCTCATAGTTTCAAGTGGGTTCTTGAACACAGGGAGTTGTAGCTTCCATCTGGTTGCAGTCAGAAAATCCAGGTGGTAGGGTGGTGCAAGGGAGAAATATTGTTCTTTTTTATACAGGTTAGTGTCTGTGTGATAGTAAGTCGGTGCTTCCATCCAGTTGGTGTTGGAACACGCAGGGAGTTAGTGCTTCCTTCTAGTGGGTGCTAGAGAAACCAAAGATTTCGTGCTCTCAGCAAGTTGCATCTTGTAAAACAAAGGTGGTAGACTCGCATTTAGTTGGTGCTCAAAGATAGGTGATGTATAGAACATAAAAGACTACCTATCATTCGAAGAAGAAGAGGTTTTCTCCCTTTATGGGTTTCTTCATAAATATCTTCTTATGTGTATATCATGTGTGTGATTGATGCGTATTATTTATGTTGTTCATGACTTGCATAATCTTGATAATCACTTGGAGAAAATTAATAATATTTCAATAGACATAAAATTGTTTAAGCATAGTAACAACTG